>JAVTVY010030373.1:0-12629 GCA_036873755.1 Hanleya hanleyi | reverse complement strand
CTCTCTACCCAAAGTACCTTCCTGCACTGCCCCAAAATGCTCACTTTCGCTACTACTCGTACTCATGACGTCACCGATGGCGTCACAGATGACGCGAACACCCCTCAAATCGGGGCCTACACCCCGAGAGCTACAAAATGACACCTCCCACGACACAATCGGACCAGGGATGGTCCATCTCTACACCAAATACCTTCCTGTACTGCCCCAAAATGCGCACTTTGGCTAGTACTCCTACTGATGACGTCATCGATGACGTCACAGATGACGGGAACATCCCTCAAATCGGAATGTACACCCCGAGAACTACAAAATGACACCTCCCAGGACGCATTCGGACCAAGGATGGTCCATCTCGACCCCAAATACCTTCCTTCACTGCCCCAAAATGGCCACTTTACTTACTACAACAAACTGCGCATGCGCAGATTGACGCGACTTGCACTTAAAAACACATCATTCTGACTCTACCCCACACAAGCTTCACTTTGACACCTTCCACGACCCATTCGGACCCATAGCGGTGCATCTCTAGCCCAAACACACACCCACATACCCCTCAAAATGCCTGCTTTCTATACTACGGGCCAGACTGCGCATGCGCAGACTATTGCACACGGACGAACCATTAGTCCAGTCGGATGCTCCTCCACGAGAGCTTCAAAATAAGACCTCATACGACACCATAGAACCATTCGGGACTCCCCTAGACCCCAAAACGTCCACCCTGTATGGGCCTATACTCCCATAGCCATGCAGTATAGGGCTATGGGTCTACCCAGGCCTCGGTGACTTTTTCGAAAAATTTCACCGTTTCGCTCCGGGACCCTTCCCATCGTGTTCTAAATGACGAGACGTGAAAAACAAATCCAAACAACCATACCGCAAATGTTTCCCAGTGGGGCAAACATCGGTCCTATACCCCAGTATGGGACTATATGGATCTACATGGGTCTCGGTGACTTTTTTCAAAAATTTCACCGTTTCGTGCCGGGACACTTCCTATCATGTTTGTCTTGACGAGACTAAGAAAACAAATCCAAACAGCCATACCGCAAATGTCTAGAAGTGGGTTTCCCAGTGGGACAAACATTGGTCCTATACCCCCAGTATGGGACTATATGGGTCTATATGGGGCTATATGGTACTTTTTCAAAAATTTCACCGATTCGCTCCGGGACACTTCCTATCATGTTTGTCTTGACGAGACTAAGAAAACAAATCCAAACAACCATACCGCAAATGTATAGAAGCAGGTTTCCCAGTGGGACAAACATCGGTCCTATACCCCAGTATGGGACTATATGGGTCTGTATGGGTCTCGGTGACTTTTTTCAAAAATTTCACCGATTCGCTCCGCGACACTTCCTATCATGTTTGTCTTGACGAGACTAAGAAGACAAATCCAAACAACCACACCGCAAATGTATAGAAGTAGGTTTCCCAGTGGGACAAACATTGGTCCTATACCCCTAGTATGGGACTATATGGGCTATATGGTACTTTTCCAAAAATTTCAACGATTCGCTCCGCGACACTTCCTATCATGTTTGTCTTGACGAGACTAAGAAAACGATACCCCACAACCTATACCGCAAATGTCGAGAAGTAGGTTTCCCAGGATGGTCCTATACCCCCCATACCCCATATAGGCATTTTCCCGTAATTTAGGATAAAATCCGTGTTCCGTATTTTTCAGGAAACATTTTACATACACCCACCCTGGAACTAGGGGGAGATAACTCTATTGATAGGCAAGCCCCGTTAAGCCCGGCGACCTATATATCCCACCCCCCCCCCATACCCCATACAAGCATTTTCTCGGATTTTTCGATAAAGTCCGTGTTCCGGTTTTTTTTTCAGGAAAATGTTTACATGCACCCACCCCATTGACTTGATGCCCCTTCACATAGGCTTCACATTGATACCTCATACAACTCCATCGGCCCATTAGGGACTCCCCTAGATCCCAAAACGTCTATTTCTATACCCTTTTCCCACAATTCCCTGTCTGCGCATGCGCAGAGTGGTGCCAACGCTCGAGCCACTAGTCCAGTCATATGCCCCTTCACGAATGCTTCACATTGATACCTCACTCGACCCCATTGGTCCATTAGTGGCTCCCCTAGCTTCAAAACGTCTATTTCCATACCCGTTGGCCATCGCGCATGCGCAGAATGCCGATATTTCAACCCCACACCCAGCCCATCAGATGCCCCTTCACGAATGCTTCACTTTGATACCTCACTCGATCCCATTGGACCATTAGTAGCTCCCCTATCTCCAAACGTCTATTTTCATACACTTGGGCCACCGCGCATGCGCAGAATGCCGATATTTCAACCCCACACCCAGCCCATCAGATGCCCCTTCACGAATGCTTCACTTTGATACCTCATATGCCCCCATTGGACCATTAGTGGCTCCCCTAGCTCCAAAACGTCTATTTTCATACCCTTTGGCCACCGCGCATGCGCAGAATGCCGAGACTTCAACCCCACACCCAGCCCATCAGATGCCCCTTCACGAATGCTTCACTTTGATACCTCATATGACCCCATTGGACCATTAGTGGCTCCCCTAGCTCCAAAACGTCTATTTTCATACCCTTTGGCCACCGCGCATGCGCAGAATGCCGATATTTCAACCCCACACCCAGCCCATCAGATGCCCCTCGACGAATGCTTCACTTTGATACCTCACTCGACCCCATCGGTCCACTAGGGACCCACCTAGGTCACAACACGTCTATTTAGGTATTCCCCGTATACATTAACATTGGAAGTCAACCCGTGGGACTACTTTTTCTCCGCGGAAGCTTTTTCCCGCGACCGCATTACCGCCAGGACCGCATCACCGCGGAGGAATACATTGCCTGCAACAATTGGAACTCTCCTGTGTTGGAGGTAGCTTTTTGGTCATTCTGCCGGAACTATAGTGCACTTGACCTCTCCTCCACGTTTCCTCCACAAATTACCTCAAAAACAGGACTCAATGTTGTTCAATCGGTCCTTTATATACTACTAATGTAGAACAAAAGAATTTCTGGCATTTTTATCGTGGTATCAAGTAGGTCACTACACCCAGTGACAGGTCTATTTCACCCTAAATTGAGGGTTCTGGTGAAAATTTACCCGAAAAAATCAATCGGGACAGTGCTTGCAATAAGTTATTCGTACTCTACTAAATGAATACTATGAACAATCTGAATTTTTTCAGCCATAAGACTGGTTAGAAGAAAATTTGGGTCGAGTGACACGAATTGCGCCTTTCCTTTTATAGAATGAATTCACCAATGTAGACGTGCACCGAGATCGCCACAGCAGCCATATATTTTGACTGCAGCAATACAAGTGTCAAAACACGGTACTACTGGGAGACGCACCGAGATTTATGCGGTGCCATATACTGCCCTAATACAGACACGGCATTACTGGATGCCACCGAATGTTTTGTCTTCTCACCAATATAAGCCCCCAAAACACGGCACTACTGGGAGACTCCACTGAGATTTGTTCTCTGCAATGGCAATGCTCACCACAATGCACGCTGTGGGAGACGCACCGAGATTTCTCTCTGCAGCCACATACTGCCCCACACACGGCATTATTGGGAGACGCACCGAATTTTTTGTCTGCAGCAATATGTCTCAAAACACGGTACTACTGGGAGACGCGCCGAGATTTATCTCTGCAGCAGTACAACGCTCAACTCACGGCATTACTGGGAGACGCACCGAGATTTCTCTATGCAGCCATATACTGCCCCACACGCGGCATTACTGGGAGACGCACCGATTTTTTGTCTGTAGCAATGCAAATATGAAAACACGGTACTTCTTGCAGACGCACCGAGATTTGTCTCTGCAGCAATACAATGCTCAACACACGTCATTACTGGGAGACGCACCGAGATTTCTCTCTACAGCACTAGAATGCAAAACACACGGCAGTACTGAGAGACGCACCGAACTTCTATATGCAACAATACTCTTCCCACACAGGGCACTACTGGGAGACGCACCGAGATTTGCCCCTGCAGCAATACAATGCTTCATATACCACATTACTGGGAGACGCACCGAGAATTCTCACTGTGGCAATACAATGATAAATTATGGGGAAAATATTTCGCGCTAAAAACATGTCTTCTGTGTCATTTACGTGTTCCTAGAAATTACAATAAGCAAATACAAAACCAACAACAGTACGCTATTTTATGGCATATGAAAAAATTATTCAATTTTGTGTTTCAGCTCTGTGAATATTATTGTCGCAGTTTAAATAAGCAATTAAATTCCATGAATATACCTTTGGGCATATGTTCGAGGCAAAAAGTACTGTGCAGAGTTGTCTCCCTTGATTACTGGGAGACGCACTTCTGGGAGACGCACCGCTACTGCCAGACGCACCGGCTGCGGGGCTGCAGTCATCCCCTTCTCACATAACGCGTGATAAACGCCTACAGGTTTATCGTATATATATATGCATATCTATGTACATGCACAGTCGAATATTCCTCGATTAAGCTGTAAGTAGGTAACAGTATTTTCGTTATTTTGGGATTACACTATATTAGTATAGAACGGATTCTAGTGCAGGTAATTGGTAGAGCTCCGAGCGGGATTCGAACCTAAGATTCGAATACTAAGATAATGTAATCCCAAAATAACGAAAATACTGTTATACTATCACTTTCTAAATGACAAAAATATCTTGTTAGTATGTATATATTTATATCCGTGAAATTCAAATTCGATCAATTGTCACACCGAAAGTAACCTTGTATACTCAGAATAATTTCAAGGCATTGGGTCTTTCTTTGGCTTATCGGAATAAGGAGTAATGGATTCGTGGAAAAATTCGCTGATTTATAGTGTGAAAATACCCTAATTTATTTCTTAGATCCGGATCGCGAGGCTGAGAAAGGCAATCACAGATTGTAGAGCTGAGAATTTAGGGCCATGTGTGTAAGGAAAGATAGTCCATTAGGGTTTCTAGCTGCTTGCTACACTTTTAAACGCAGCTGAGACATCTTCTCTCCATACACGAGTTGAGAGTATAAAATATAGTCTTCATCATGACAAAACACTGGAAGTTCTTCTAAAAGATGTGTGGTGTTTACATGCGAAAAACTTCTTTGTCTGTGACGATAATAACGCTGATATTTTTTCTTCTCAAAAGCTGCAAAACATCAAAATGAATTCATGTTTTATCAAATGATGCTCCCTGGCCTATTTTGGTATTATTGAGGCGCGATGGTACGATGATACGATGGTAAGATGGCACGATCAAACATAACACAACAGTACGGTACGATGAAAGCAAACTATTTGATCAGTCCTGGTGTAGTCAGGCGTGAAGGCTTCATGTCACCCGACACCAAATTAAAGCTCTGTCAGTGGGGCATCTTCCCCTATCCAGCTGTGTTGTTGCAGTACTTTTCCACGGAACAGATAATTGTAGACAATGGTGCCACGTAATTAAACATTAAAGGATGTAAAAAAATACGCTTATTGTAAATTTCAGTGCAAGCTAATGTCTGTCAACAAACGGTAAATACGGTCAACATTTTACAGTTTAAAACATGTTAAAAAGCGGTGATTGTAAAATACGGTGTAACGTAATTTTACAGTTGAATGCACTGGCACCTTTTCTGCCAGTAAGTTAACTGTGAATTTACGGTGTGATTTATAACAGTGCAGGCTGATATTCAGTATGTATTCTTCAAGAAACATTGTTATTTTTTAAAGCTGGGATGAACAAAATTATCAGCTTTATTCTCGTCACGCATATAAAAGGCGTTATTCGCCTGTAAACATCGCACATACTTTCCTATGACTGGGATTTCTTTCACATCGGCCTCAGTGACGGCTGATCGGAACATCGCGATATGAAACGGAGTTATATTCGTAAAAAGTGCGATATGGAATATAGGATTTTACAGCTCGCGAAAGCCACAACAATGAATGAGACGACTCAATATATATATTTAAAAAATCCACACTTGAACCGAATGAAACTCGGCTGTATGCTTTGTACAGTTTCAATGATTCCTATTTTAACTTTCAGGATGTTTCTGATACATGAAATTCCGATCTGAATTGGCAATTTGCAAGAGTTGAGGTTGTTAAACTGTATGTGAAAATCACTTAAATTTCTGGAATTTCATCTCAGTTGGCTACCCCATTCTCTGTACAAAGGTTTATTCCCAAAGGGACTAGTTCCAAAATTTACGAATCCGATGAAAAATTTGTGGCACAACCGACATAAAAATATGGTCCGCTGATTTTTTCCGGCTAAATCGAAACTCTAATATGTGAAAGTACACTTACGAAGCTATGCTTCAATTTCAGGTCAAGATGCTTCGATCTGTGGCTTTCGAAAACATGATCAATTTTAGACAACACCATTATTTCACTTTATCGCCTGAAGATGGAAGTACGATCGGAATTCTCATTGGAGAGAACGGATCCGGAAAAAGTGGAATATTTGAACTCATAAGGCGTTGCACAAGCCGGAGCAAAAATCTTTCCTTGAGCAGTTTATGTGATCCCGACAAAGATGGTTATGTCGTCTGCAAGTTTCAGTACGATGAGACAGTGACGGGATGTCTGACGGAAGAGAAGGCGAAGCTTGTTGAGAATATTATAAGTTACAAAGCGGCAAATATACGCTCGATACAAAGTGTATATAATCAGTTGTCTGCGAAAACACACCCTTCGCTACAAGTGTTCAAAATCGTCCTCGTAGAATCGGTGGATAACAGAAAAACATCGCTCGCTGAAATCTATAAAAAGAATTCACGGGGCACAGAGGATCAAGTGTACGAAGTTTGCATGACGGAGGAAGAGAGCGATGAAATACACGAGACTCTTGAAAACCCAGAAATGCCAGACTTGCAAAAATTACTGCAAAGGCTCAG
Source organism: Hanleya hanleyi (assembly GCA_036873755.1). NCBI lineage: Eukaryota > Metazoa > Mollusca > Polyplacophora > Lepidopleurida > Hanleyidae > Hanleya > Hanleya hanleyi. The sequence goes on along the minus strand of JAVTVY010030373.1, from coordinate 5,705 downwards.
TAGCAAATATCAGTCAGCTGACGATCGCGACCATATTAATATCACGACGTGTGAGCAGGTATCCCAAACGCTGATCGAAAACTTCACAGTTTTGACGTTTTCTCACACTGGAATCGGAAATCTAGTATGGTCTAAGAATGAGGATATTCGTCGTGACGACTACAGTGATGCAAATTCAAGAGCTCTTATACTTCGCACCCTCTTGCCGAAGGAGGATACCAACGATCCAATATTTGAGGCGATCACCGACAGTTCTGGATACAAGTTTTCTTGGGCAACCTGTGAAGATTCCTCGGGAAAGTCTACGATGGAAATAAAGGTGACAGATACAAAGAATGCCAATACAAGATGTCGTCTGTTGAAATGTCCAGAGGGAATTTTACTGGCTAAAACCATGTCCTTGTTGATTGGCCAGCCCAACTATTTCACATTGTGTTTAGAAGAACCAGACCGTTCCCTACATCCTCAGATGGTGCAACGATTGCGCGATCAAGTGATCCAAATTACTCAAAAGACCGGCAAAACTATACTTGTGACTTCCCATCGGCCATATTGGATTGTACCGAAAACTGTTGGAAACATTTTTTGCTTCCGAAGACTAAACGGCCATGCCGAAGGAATTCAAGTGGGTCCAGCCTTGACCAACAAGTCATCGCATAAAGCACTGGATCTAATTTCCTTTGCGTCGAGTTTGAACATTAGAGATGTATTTTTTGCCAGAAAAGTTCTGTTTGTGGAAGGGAAATTGGATCATCAACTAATTACGACATACTTTCAGCAATATGACCTCCCCAGCGACAAACCGTCGGTATTCCATGTGGATGGATGTAGAAATCTTGACAAGACGTGTCTGATAAGCAAGAAACTTGGCATACAATTCAAATGTTTATGCGACAGAGACTGGATAATGGATGATGTAAAGGGCTGTAGGATGTCTCATGAGTTTTCTGTCGCTGTTGCCGAGCCCCCCTCCCAGAGGCCGCCCAAATCACTCACCGATATGCTTGCACGATGGAGACAGAATGCCAACAAGAACGCCGTCATGAACTTGAACAAAGAAATAAAAGAATGCATCAACGCCATCGAGACAAATATCCATCGCAAGTGGAAGGACATCACTTCTGTGATGCGAGATATCCAATCTAATCTTCAGCGTATTGCAAGGAATGCAGAGATGCATGAACTGAAAGAGGAAACGAGCCTCTTCTGTTCAGTAAAGATCAAATCATGCCCATTATCCGAACTGGAATCGTCTGTTGGAATATACATGTCACACCTGCAAAGCAACGAACGGGAGATAACGCAGCTACTCGAAGGTCTTCAGACAAGAAAGAGTAGAGCGAATGAACATAACATTATCAGAAAGATTGATGAAGACGTGGTGAAAATCCAGAAACTAGAACTTGAAGAGCTCAGAGGTGCCTTGAAAAAGCTAGAGCAGATGAAGAACAGCCATGGAACAGAACCCACAACGGCAGAAATAGCAATAACCCTGCGTAACATTTGGAGGATCGTGTCCGTTCAGATTCGAATCCTCCAAACAATGTTTCATCAAAGTCTACCAGATCCGAAAAGCTTCTCTAAATCTCCGGTAATAAAGTACGGACTTGTGCATCCAGTGAAGCCCAAATCTACTGTTGCTGATATCCATCAAGCACTACGGAAGGGAAATATTTTCTCCTGGAGATCACGCGACTTGGAGAGAATGATTTCGAATACAGACTGCACCAAAATTGCTGTCGTGACCAAGGAGTCGTGGAAGTATGCTGAGGCCGATGACTGGGTGAATCTGGTCGACATTCTACATCTTCACAATGAAGAATTTCAAGAGTTTGAGGAATTCCTCAAAGCGCCATACTGTTGATATTGGAACTCGAGGCAGCTTCCGTGCAATACAGATGGTCCGGTTCAACAGTGGCCCGAGTGGTCATTTTAATAGCGAGACTTACAGAAATCGGCTGTACACCAATCTTGTGGAGAGTATCCCGCCATAATTTGCTACAGATCACCTACCTATTTCGGTTACATATACGTTAAGAGGATCCGATATAACTTGATCAGGGGATGAGAATTCTCACTCGAGCGAAGTAAAATACATCCCAACAGAGTCGCCAGTTGAGGTGTATTGTCCTTCTCGATAGTGTTAATTCTTTTTCCTAGATAATTTAATTCACTACTTTGATCAGTATTTTAGATCAGTATTTTAGCAAACCAAAAAGTTCGCTGTGAGAATTGTCGATCTGATCGCACTTCTTTTGATTCAGTCTGGCTCATTTTCGTGCATTTGTGATCTACATCGTGTATCGTTTAAATTTGTGACTATGTGAAATTCTGTGATTGTATTCTGTGGATTTACTGTGCTGTGAACCTTGAATGCATATTCGGTTTTGTTGACATTTTGATTCGTGCTGGCCATTACGCGCTGCCTTGCATACCGGTTTCGAGCTGATTTGTATTCAACGTATCTGTGACACTCATTTGCATATTGGTTGCGAGTGCCGACTTACCTGTTCTTTTTTTTTTACCTGTACTCTTCGTGCCGTCTATCATGCCGGTTAACCATGACTGCTTAGCCAGAACAGTGAGATTGTCAATCTCGTCCTTCTCGTTCGGCGGGCTATATGCTTGTTAATTTACATGCTGAGCAGAAAATCGGTGCAGAAAAGGTGTTGGGGCAGACGTCGCGTATTCGTAAACGGTTTGCGACATTCTTTTCTAAGACTGCTGTACGGTGTGATGTTTTTGACCATCGACGATTTTGATGTAGAATTGTCATCAGTCGCTCTTCGTCGTGTTACATTGGAGCTTTAATGATGAAGATGTAGGTTTTATTTAGTGATTTTGGTAAAGCGTTGGAGATCGAGCGGGTGAGAGCACCATTATTAGAGCTTAAGGAGATATGCGGAAAGTACCTTTTCTGGCAGATGCGGATCAGCTTGACGCTAAGCCGTATCAGACGAAATTTGTAGATGTTTATGTAAATTGCTGAGTGTTCTTCCCGGTCGTGCGAGGAAATGTTTTCGATGTCAATCGTTTGGACATCCGTGCCATCTTTGTGAAGCCGTATCCTGTCGGAGATGTCGGGTTTATCTTGGCCCAGCTATAGTGTGTGACAATCGTGGAAAGCAGATGGAAATTGATCGTGATACTACGCAGTGAGGTGAGAAATCTGTTTAAAAGTATGAGAATGCTGAAAAAAACTGGAAGTGAGGGACAGGAGAAGACGCATACTGTTCAAGTATGCGAGATGCAGACTGTTCAAGTATGTGAGGTGCAGACTGTTAAATGTGAGAAATCTATTGAAAGTATGGATACGCGGGGAAGTTAAGGAGAAACTGGAAGTAAGGTAGGGGTAAAGGTGCAGACTGTTATGCGTAAAGGTGAGAAAACTGTTTAAATCATGCGAAAAGCTGTCAAAGGTGTGCAGGTAAGTGGAGGTGAGTTACGTGAAAATGTTGGGCATGTCGTGGATGCGTCTGGTTTGGACCTTCTAGACTCTCTCGAAGCGATGGACACAGTGTTCTTTGGCAGAAGAAATATATGACGTTTTGAAATAACTTGGTTTTTATCAGGACATAAAGATCATGTATAAAGTTGTCCTCGAACAAATTGAAGGGACGTCATTTTTTATGGTTATTTTTGTTTGTACCATTTCATGACTAATATAATGTGGTTTGGTTAAACAGTAAACTGGTGAGGGAATCAGAAATTCTGGCTCGGGGAAAATAGAAAATTTGAGATCAATGACAATTCTTTGTGGCTGCAAGATGTAAACCTTGCACACTGTCAACCATTTTCATACACAAGTCAAATTCTTCATCCCCACACCGAATAAGCCTTGACCTCAACCCACCGGCTCTGTTGAAGATTTTTAAAAATATACACGAAAAGTCACTGACCTCGGATGCATCTGAATTTCGAAATATGCTGTATGAGTGGTTATTGATTGGCTGTTCTTCGCATCTGGCCATCCCGACCGCCATACTAGCAGGAATGACGTAACTACCGAGACAATACACCACCCAACACAGAGTCGTTGGGTATCTTCTGCTTGGCTTATCTCTGGCTTGTAGATGACATTTATATTTCGGATTTGAATGCTGTGTGGTCTGATCTATCAAGGCTGCTTCCAAGTGTTAACGGAGACTTGTGTAATGAGACCATCTTGTGTTTCTATTATTATTATTATTATATCATATACAATTGGAATTGGTGCGGTCAGACGAAATAGGTCTTTCGATTATTGACGCGGAAATTCATTTATGAAAGACGGTTGCACATTGAATGTCGGATCTGACGCTTGCTATCTGACGCAACATATATCCCAGGAAGTGAAAAGAGTACCAACCTTAGTAGTAGATAATGCGTGTTACAGGTATTACACATCCTCCCAAATGCACATTGCCTCCCAAATGCACATAGCCTCCCAAATCCACCGAGCGCTGTCATACGTCATTAACAATTTTTATTTGTATAAATTATTGCGTCTGGATATTAATAAATTACATACGTTATAATTTACCTGAATATATATATTATAGATCTACATATGATATTATAAATAAATTCTCCGAATTTATACGATAATCGATAATAACGATTCAAAACACGGAGTATATTTTAGGTTTTATATCGGTTTTACAAGAAGGGTGTTATTTCGATATATATTTTTATGTAGTATAGATTTATGATATTATTAATAATTTCTCCGAATTTGTACGTTAAGGATTTAAAAACACGGCGTATATTAGGTTACACGAAAAGCGTTATTGTAATTGGTATATAGCGACATTTTGTGTTGAATAATACACCGTACATTTGGTACGGTAAATATCGATTATAATTTCGCTATATAGATAGGAGGCGGTCATAGTACATAATTGTATTGATTCTAGAGCTTTCCGATATAAACATGTGAGATTGAACTATAGTTGACGGTGTAACAGCTGTGATTGAATAAACAGAAATCGCGCGGTTTAAATATAGGGTATTGGCTATAGCCCTCATAACTCGATTTTGATTTGTACTAGATTCATCTCGCTGATTCGTATCTAACTCGTACAACATGTCTGAATTCCAGTGTGAAAGATGTCTGTCCTATTTCGCTTCTCAACAGACCCTAGATCATCATATGAGGGAAGTGAACTGTCTGGATAATAGAGGTTATGAGGTGAGAGCTTTCGAATGCGGTATCTGTATACGAAAACATTCGCTTCGAAAGAGTGTCTAAAAAGCCATATGACCACTGCACATACCGCGGACAACGGTAAAAAATATACCTGTAAAATTTGTGGGGAGAATTTTAGCCGGAGCGATAACAGACGACGACACCACCGGAATAAACATAGCGATGTGGCGGAAGTTCTACCTTCGACAAGTAGGGATAGTTCGGAAGGTCAAAAAGTGGCGGGAAAAAAGTCGGCGGACTCGGTTAAAGGCATTGCAAAAACATATACCTGCGATGTTTGCGGCGCAAATTTCACCCGGAGGGATGCGAGACTGCGACATCGTCGAAACAAACACAGGGATATTCCCGAAACCCAGTCCTTCATCCATGAGAATTCGAGCGGAAAACACTCTCTAGAAATAGGAACGATACCAGCCGGTGTTAAAAAGGCGAGGACCATCTTCACATTTCGAGTTAAATGCTGTACTAATGTTCCGTCATTTACCTTGACTTTCTGAATAGGGTAAATTGTTCAAAC
>JAVTVY010030372.1:0-13285 GCA_036873755.1 Hanleya hanleyi | reverse complement strand
ATTCCGTGTTCTTTGTTTTTACTGAACAGATTCTGCACAATGTAGATGATGCTGAGCCGTCGATGATGGCTGCCTTTGGTAAAGAGTTGGGTGACCCGTGCATCCGTCTCCGCCATGAGATCATCCACAACCACCAATGTGTCGGGTTCCAAATCGGCCAGGTTGGGTAGGCCTTCCACGAACGTGATATGGGGCATTGCTGCATACGCTTCCTGCCATTCTCCGTAACACCACACGACTCGGGCAATGGGTGGAGTGATCATGCTGTCGGTGTGTTGAAGGAGCTTCCTGACGAAGTGCGTTTTGCCGGAGCCCGTCGGTCCTGCGATGACGCAGGTGAAGGGATGCTGCCACCGAGGGTCCATGGTTTGAGGTCTATCCGTTGTCGTGGTAACCCGCGCTTGTAAATTTCGTACGAGTGAACTGGAGTGGTGGTGGGTACAACGTCGGTCGTCGTTGTCTGTTCACGTTCAGAGATGGTGCTGGGGGTGGGTACAACGTGGGTGGTCGGTTCACTGTGAGGGATGAAATCCGGTGGGTCTTGAGACGTAGTAGGTGTACTTGGGTAAGTGTAGAGCTCGACGTGGCTTGTACGCGGGGTGTGGTGGTGGTGGTGACTGGGCTCGATACGACTGGTGCTCTCTGTAGACCCGTTTCACTGATGGCTGGTATTCTCAGTTGGTTAAGTAACGTACTGACATAGGCTACGTCGTAAAACACACCTCCGTACAACACACTCAGCAGGATTAGCAATAGCACCCCAAAGACCACTTGCGCTTTGCGCGTTTTGCGAGACGCTGTCTTCGGAGGCAGCTGCTGTTGGTCCATAGCACTGGGGTCGGACGTGGAATGAAGGAGGACGGCAGTGGTGTCTGGCTTTATAGTCGTTTCACCTGGTTGGCCGCGATCCAGGAATTGAAGGAACTGGGCCAGCCTTGCCATTTTACGAAATGAAACAGTTTGCCACGTCGACGTTCCGTTTTCAAAATCTGCTCCACCGTGTAGTAGTCTTGTTGTGTTTTTACAACAGGCTGTAATTCCGTGTCGTAAAACGTCCCCAGCAACGTTTCGCCTTGGAGATCTTCCAGTTCATAGACTCGCCGCTGTCGGGGTAGGCGCCGTTTAATCAGGAAGTGCTCATCGCTCCAGTTGGGCAAGTAACTTTTCTCGAACTTGCCCTTGACTTTGCTGATCCGTACAGGGTCGCCGACCTTGTACACCGCCTTCGTCGTTCGCTGCGATGGCCTGGGGTACAAGACACGCCGGACTTGGGCTTCATTGCGTTGGGTCACGGTAATGGGGGCTCTCTCTATACTTCGATGATAGGCTCGATTGTAACCCCTCACCAGTTTCGGGAGAACATCGATGTACCGCCTTGTATTCTTATAGGTGAAATATTTATACATGCAGCCTTTGAATGTCCTGTTGAACCTCTCCACCACGGAAGCCTTGGTCTCGTTGTACGTATGGAAGAAAAACACCTTCTGTTTCTTGAGAAAGGCTTGGAACGGTCTGTTGAGGAATTCCGTGCCTTCGTCGGTTTGCAAATACAAGGTTTGCGCCCGGTCTTGAAGATGTCTTTGAACGCCGCTATGAGATTTGCCCCCGTTTTCGTCCGGATGGGTACCACCCACGCATACTTGGATAGGATATCGATGCACGTCAAGATATACCGATTCTCATCGTTGTGTTTGGCAAAGGCGCTCCTATCCACCAAATCCGCTTGCCACTGGGCATCTATTCCTCCCACGATGACCCGGTTCCGTAGAAAATGGCGACGGACAGATCGATGTAAGGTATAGGTGTCTTGTCTTCTTAACCAATCTCGGACTTGGGCACGTTGTACCCCCTGGGGTTTGGCCGCTCGATAGAGCCGACAATGCACTATAGGCCGCCGGACTGTCGGGACTGTAGTATAAGTTATCCAACACCTTCTCCCAGCGCTTCATGGTGACAAATGATGATGGACCCTGGCTCTATCGTTTATTTATAACGGGTATATCTTGGGCCTGAGTTTCTTTCTGATTTTCTTCGTGGACTTCCACAGTGGCCATGGTCAATGACCAGTCCAACTCGTCTGATGACCGCTTGATAAGCACTTCATCCACATCAACCACGGCATCTTCCAATGCAGACCATAGATCAGGGTGAAGGGTAAAATGCACTGTACCTCCATCTAGCCGAGCCAATTGAGCAAAGAAAGGGCCGCGTCGAATGTACACATCGTGACACAAGTGGATGAGGTCGCCGTCTAGTTCACCAGACAACACCCGTTTGAATTTGGTCCAGCCCTCCCGGGACAGACGAATGTGAGCCGGGCACGGTTGTGTAGGGTCCGTGTCTCCCACCACCTCCTCCATGATATCGACCTTATCCACATACACGTGCAGGAAAACCTCGGGGGTCAAGCTGAAATACGCCAGTACTATATGCTCCGTCATGGTCAGTACGTGAATGGCACCAGATTTCACTGTCTCCCGTATTTATAGGGAGAACCCCGTGAGATCAAAGGATCAGGTGGTCATGTCATTGGGCTGACTGAGTCTAGCCGGGTAATCAATGGCATCGTCGTCGGGTTCATGTAGTTGTTCATGGGGTTCAGCCATTGGCCCCGCGGCTTCATCACGGATTTTTTCTTCTTCTTCATCGTTCTGGCCCGTCATGTGTGTGTGGGTGGCTTCATGAGGTGACACTGTCATTCCAGCCTCTGCGCATTCTATACATATAGTATTTTCTCCATCCGCTTTTTTTTCATTAGGTTCATCTAGTGCGTGTTCGATAGCATGAGCCCATGCCAATTGGTGGGGTGATCGATCGTCGGGTATAAATAACTGGTCCACCAGAGGGCCTATTTTCTCCAAGGCTGACCACAGAGAGGGAGTTAGGAGGAAACTTCGAGCCGGCTCTTGGTAGCGTCCCACCCGTGGGTAGAGCGCAGTATGGTATACGTAGTTGGCCTTGTCCAGGTGGATCAGGTGTCCGTCTAACTCTCCGCTCAACACCCGTTTAAACTTAGTCCACCCATCACGCTGTAGTGTCACCGTATTCGATAAAGTCTCAGGGGACGCCCTCCAATCCCCGCCACTATCTTCCACCAGAGTCACATAATCTTCATAAACGTATAATCCCACCTGGTAAGGTGTAAGGGGGAGGATGGCTCGTAGGACGGATGACATGCTTGGTCCAAATGTCGAACGGTGAATGACACACACTCTGTCTGACCCTGGTATTTATAGTGTCAATACCACAGCGCCAGGGTGAATAGGGCACAGACTAGTATGAGGCCAACCAGCCGGTGCTGGTTGCGGCGTGAGCGCTCGTGGTCCATAGCCCGAGCATCAAGGATGGCTGTCATAGTCCAGTAGTGGTGAGTGATGGCACGCCTCTCCATCGAGTGCACTCTGTGGAGGACCGCTTCTGTGAACTCGTTCAGGATCTGGCGTCGTCCCTCGTTGTCGTCGCCATCTGCAAACATGGACCGGACCACTGCTCGGTAACCCGTGAATGAATTCACCACGGTGGCATACTGTAAAATGCGAGTCGCATGGGGCTGGGTCTCCGCCATGGCTCTGTAGAAATGAAGGTGTGGGATCCAGAGGGACGTGTTTTATAGACCAGATGTAGCTCTACGGGTATAGTCCGTGATACGTACTATTCTGATGGGTTAGTCCAAAAAAGGGAGCAACAACAACAACACAGATTACAGATCAATCCTTTTATTATGCGTGAACAACATAGAAATGCATGTACTGACCTGTCTGTGGGAGGTTTCCCACAATGGCGTTCACCTTCGCGTCTTTTCGTGTACGTCCGTGTCTTTTCGTTAAAGTCCGTGTATCTTCGGTAAAGTCCGTAGGCATTGGGCAAGGAAGCTTTTTCCCGAGACCGAATCACCGCCAGACATGACTGCATCACCGCGGATGAATACATTCTTGCACTCACTCACACCTCGCAACATTGTCTCATTGGACATTGGACCGTCTGACCTGGAGGTGACCCTTTGACCTTTTGACCCGCGTCCGCGCGCGCACTGCCGGGGATGACGCGCACTTCCGGAGAACTCGCGCGCGCGCTCGCGCTGCGGGGCGCTGGGGCGGGGCGGGAAAACCCACCGGCGATTGAACATACGGACGTCTAAGAGGAAACATTAGGAACTCTTCTATGTTTGGATGTAGTTTTTAGTGAAAAACCCGGAAGTGACGTCATACAGGGTCCAGTTTTCGACACTAAGTGACCACATCCGACAAAATGGCCAGTTTTCGACACCGGATGTGCCGCCATCTTGAACATACGTGCCGCCATCTTGGATATGTCCCATAATGCACCGGGTCAAAATACTCGCTTCTGATTGGACGAGAGCTCTGGGACGGATTTGAAATACTCGCTTCTGATTGGACGAGACCTCCGTATTGCATCTGCGCATGCGCAGAATGATATTCCTACCGCACACCCAACCCATCAGATGCCCCTTCACGAATGCTTCACTTAGATACCTCACTCGACCCCATTGGTGCATTAGGGGCTCCCCTACATCCCAACACGGCTATTTTCATACACTTGGGCCACCGCGCATGCGCAGAATGCCGATAGTTCAACCCCACACCCAGCCCATCAGATGCCCCTTCACATAAGCTTCACTTTGATACCTCACTCGACCCCATTGGTCCATTAGGGGCTCCCCTAGCTCCCAACACGGCTATTTTCATACCCTTGGGCCACCGCGCATGCGCAGAATGCCGATAGTTCAGCCCCATATCCAGCCCATCAGATGCCCCTTCACGAATGCTTCACTTTGATACCTCACTCGACCCCATTGGACCATTAGGGGCTCCCCTAGCTCCAAAACGTCTATTTCCATACCCTTGGGTCACCACGCATGCGCAGAATGCCGATATTTCAACCCCACGCCCAGTCCATCAGATGCCCCTTCACGAATGCTTCACTTTGATACCTCATACGACTCCATTGGCCCATTAGGGACTCCCTAGCTCCAAAACCGCTATTTCCATACCCTTGGGCCACCGCGCATGCGCAGAATGCCGATATTTCAACCCCACACCCAGCCCATCAGATGCCCCTTCACGAATGCTTCACATCGATACCTCACTCGACCCCACTGGACCAGTAGTCAATCTCCTAGCTCCAAAAAGGCTATTTTCATACCCTTTGGCCTCCGCGCATGCGCAGAATGCCGATAGTTCAACCCCGCGCCCAGCCCATCAGATGCCCCTTCACCTAACCTTCAATTTGATACCTCACTCGACCCCATCGGACCCTTAGGGGCTCCCCTAGCTCCAAAAAGGCTATTTTCATACCCTTCGGCCGCCGCGCATGCGCAGAATGACGATATTTCAACCCCACACCCAGCCCATTAGATGCTCCTTCACCTAACCTTCACTTTGATACCTCACTCGACCCCATCGGACCATTTTATCTAGGGACTACTTTTTCTCCGCGGAAGCTTTTTCCCGAGACCGAATCACCGCCAAAACCACGGCCAAACCGCATCACCGCGCATGAATACATTTTTTTTTTTTTTTTTTTTTTCCGGAACTTTTTTTTGCCCGAACATGCCCGAACATGCCCGAACCACGCCGCCATCTTGCTTTACAACAGGGCCGACACCCACCATCTTGCTTTACAACAGGGACGACACCTCAACCAATCAAATTCAACCTCACACTTACAATTCAACCAATCAAAAGCCTCGTTACAAACCATCCAGTTGTGACGTCATAGTTACATCCGGGTGAAAGTTAACTTTAGTTGCCCTTTATACACTACTATCCTAAACTATCGGTGTAACAACTGGAGAGGTATATCTTACAGAAGAAGGTATATTATCTGATGTAATGAGACAGCCCATGCTTAGTTCTTGTCTGTTTACGAGCATTCTCTTTTGCAAGTTTCACTGTTCATTCTTAAGACTTCATCTTCTGTTCATGGAGGTATTCAAGATATTATCAATATCAAGAGCATATATACAAAATTTGTTATACGATCTAGAGCGAAATACCGACTATTTCTCAAGAACATATGAAGAAAGAACATATGGTTTGACATACAACATTCTTGTAAAACAGGAAAGCTGATATCTGGGCGTTAGTATCATTCAAAAGTAGATAACTCTAAAGGCATACTTTGAAATAATCGTACGGTACTCTGTAATTCAGCTATATGCGACAAGATAAAGAAAGCATCGGGACATGGTGCAATTTAGGAGAATAAGTTTTGGTAAAGTTACTTTGAAATATTGCAAAGTACAAGCTGAGGAAAACGACAAGAACATAGAGCCTTTTAGCGTGACCGGATTCAACAAAAAATTCAGAAAGTCCATGTACATGTTGAAATCATCACAAGTCGCATCATCATACAATCATTTTGAAGGGCCGGTAACTATAAGTATAAAGAGCGTCGCGCTCAACATTGGGCAAAAATTATGAAAGTTTCTTCATTCATCTCAAAGGAACCCCAGTTAACATTGGTCAAAATTCTCACTCATACTCACTCATATCAATTTTGATTCCATTTGAATTCGAAAGTCACATCGAACGGACCCTGAAGTAATTATTGATATTGATTACATGGCTGCCCATGGTACTCATGCTGAAACAAAAAATGAAAAAAGTGCTTCTTTGTAGGGCGTATAAAAAATAATCAAGCATTTCTCGAACATAAAATATAATGTTTTATTATAAAGAATTCCTGACACGCGCCGTTGTGGCATTCTAATAAGGGGTATATCTTCACAATACCGTACTCATGGAAGTGATTAACATGCCATCAACCATCTAATCAATGTACCTCCATTGTGAAAGCTGTGGAACGCAAACCCTTCTATCACATCAGGGCCACAATATTAAATCTCATGTCTCCCAGATATTGCCCTTGTGTTACCCATAATCTACGTCTCTGGTAATAACGTTAGGATTTTTTTTGCTTCTTCACCTCTCTGCATGCTCTACATCTATGCTCTCTATAGCTGCTTGCGGGACGCTGCAACGTCACTCGCGATCGAATTAGGCCAACACAGATGTTTTGAAGCCAGCCCAAGGCTTATAAGCTTGAGGATTTTAAACCCAACAACACTTATTTGAGGAAATTGGCAATTCAGTGGTGAAAAGGTATCGTAATACAATTGGTGGCTACGTTTCTGACACATTGTCTCGATATTTTTCATTATTTGACCTTGTGACAAGCATACCAAGGCAATTGGCGTCGGTAAGAAACGTTCGACATAGAAACGCAACATGAAGACGAATAGACAATGATTACAGGGAGTCCGGGAACAGTCCTTAAACTAGAAAAGACAACCCTTATCAGGTGTTCAAGAGAAATGCGTGGTTGATTAGCATGTGTGGGCGATTTGCCTGAATTAATGATAGGGCAATTATGTTGGCACGGCGGCATGGAAGAGGCGCACGCATAATAAGTGACATTTTTTCTCGTTGGCCATCTACACGGTGACGTTTTCTTGTTTACTTGTCAAGAAAAAAGCTAGCATGGCCAGATTTTGAACAAGTGGAAAGTGACAAGGAAAGGTTGTCACATTTGCCTTTCTACACGAGTACTTTTTCTTTGTCATGGAAAAATTGTCATGGGAAACTTGCCCGTCTAGAACGGGCTTTATATATCGTACAAGGCATACTTCCTTTCCTAGTTTCAAGAAATAGTCAGCAGTTTCGTACCAGATTAAATTACAGACTTTCCGGCGGAAAATATATGTCCAAACTGAAAATGGGTTAACAGCCGTCGCCCATGGTGAATGTCTCGATTTTGATAACCCCAATATTGACGAAGTTTGATCAATGCCCACCTTCCTGACGTCATTGGAACCCGTTGGTAGATTCTCTGTTACTGGATCTAACTTACATGTATGTTTACCTGTATCATTATTGCATGCATTCATGCTTAGAGGCAAAGAGAGAGAGAGAGAGAGAGAGAGAGAGAGATTTAACTTCTCTTTCAGTAATGCTTCAGCTTATGTAGCGACTGTCTGTTTGGAGTTGGTACGGACCTGGTAGTACCGTTATCTGTATAAAACCCCACGTCCGATCTGACATCTATATTCGAATCGAAGGAAGACAGTGATGGTCTAGATGGAACATCCTACTTGGAGCTCTATGCCTTTATAAAAGTGAAAAGTGAGAAGAGCTTACCCTTACATAATCTGAATAAACTATATCCACCTTACAGGCCTCACTGACCAATTCTACATTGTCTTCAAAGTATCGTTATCGCCCCCCGAATCCCTCTCCCGGTTCTTGCCTTATCTTGTCACAAAAAGCTAAAATACACATACATATTAATTTTTGTTACATGAGCTTTTCTTATCACTCGGATGTCATAAGTCAGACCAGACGTTCTTTCTTCATATTGCCTGGAAATTATCGCTCCAGACTGGATCAAATATTATATAGTTTTATATATTATCTGGGAACCTGGATGTCTAGAACAGGAAATTTAGGTGGTATATACAAAATCTAACGACTCTCTCATTGTCTGAGTTTATAACATCCTAAGCTATCGGTGTAACAACTGGAGAGGTATATCTTACAAACAAGGTATACTATCTAATGTAATGAGAGAGCTCATGCTTAACGGCTCAGAGTTCTTGCCTGTTTACAAGCATTCTCTTTTGCATGGTCCATGAGTAAGTTTCGAGCTATTGCTTTTTTGTGGAAAATGCAAGTTTCACTGTTCATTCTTATGACATCATATTCTGTTCATGGAGCTATTCAAGATATTATCAATACCAAGAGCATATATACAAAATGTGTTATATGATCTAGAGCGAAAATACCGACTATTTCTCAAGAACATATGAAGAAAGAACATAAGGTTTGACATACAACATTCTGGTAATACAGGAAAGCTGATATTAGGACGCTAGAATCATTCAAGAGTAGATAACTCTGAAGGCACACTTTGAAATAATTGTACGGTACTCTGTAATTCTGCTATATGCGACAGACTAAAGCAAGCATCTGGACATGGTGCAAGTTAGGAGAATAAGCGTTGGTAAAGCTACTTTGAAATTTTGCAAATTACAAGCTGAGGAAAAAGACAAGAACCTTTTGGAGTGACAGGATTCAACAGAAAGTTCAGAAAGTAAAAAAAAATTTTTTTTTAATTTGACTGTTTCGTGAAAGCGAATACATGTATTATCTGAGCTCTCTGAATTGAGTTAAAGGTATACACGATGGTCCATCTGAACTATCAGTACTTTTAAGTAAAAATCTGGTTATTTCCACAAAATAATCCCAGTCTTTAATTGCTTTCAATCTTATTTGACCAAAAAAGTACAAAATAACCTTGATCGACCAATATCATCACATACATGGTGTCAATCAAGGTTGGAATCCTAGTCCACATACATGTTAAACGCATCACAAGTCGCATCATCAGTAGTATACAAAGAGCAAGTAGATGAGATAGCGCTTCACTGCGCATGCGCAGAACCTTGGGTGACGTCACAATTGGTGGTGTGCGCATGCGTGTGTGTGTGGGTGGTGGGACAAGATGGCGGCGTGTGTGGATGGTGGGTGGTGGGACAAGATGGCGGCTGTGGATGGTGGGTGGTGGGACAAGATGGCGGCTGTGGATGGAGGGTGGTGGGACAAGATGGCGGCTGTGGATGGTGGGTGGTGGGACAAGATGGCGGCGTGTGTGGTGGGTGGTGGGACAAGATGGCGGCTGTGGATGGTGGGTGGTGGGACAAGATGGCGGCTGTGGGTGGGTGGTGGGACAAGATGGCGGATTATAGAAAAACGTATAAAAGGAGTCGATTTTTAGGGTAGGGGTGTATTTCAATCTGACTTACCTGACCTGTCTGCTTGCCTGCCTGCCTGCCTGCTTGCCTATCCGCTTGTATGAGACGAAAAGCATGAGACGTGGAGAAGATTTTCCCTTTGACCCAGCAGTACCTCCCGTTGAAGTTTTGCCTGAAGATGAGCGTGTCAGGGACATTTATCAACGTCACTGGGGTACCATACGCCATTGTTTCCACCGTCACCGTCGTCTATTGGACTTATATAATTTTCGGTTGGAGGACCTCACGTATCTTCCTACTTACGCCGAGAACATTTTTACAGATCAGGTCACTGCCTTCAAATTGAATGTGACATTTGGGTATATCTTACGGCACAAAAAGACGGACCAACTGCGGTATTTCTATCCCAGTAATAATTCGTATGTGTTTGACCAGCCATTCACCATCACGGATGCGATTTTTCTGGAGCCACTCATCGACCAATTGACTACGTTGGATCCATTGGAATGGGCTCGGTTGCAACGCCCCAATACCCAATGGTTGGTGCAAATGGTGACCAACGTCACATTTTTCGTCACGAAAATGAGAGATCACCCCATCGGTGCTCCTGTACTACTTCCTCCGTGGTTGCTTCATCGACGCGGCCTGTATGCATTAACAGCAGGGTCTAAGGGGCCCTACAAAGACCGGAAATGTCTGTTTCGGTGTTTGGCCGTACATGTGGACGAGTGTGACCCCCGGTGTTGTGACACAGTGGCCGATGGCTATTGGGAACAGTATTTAGAGCAGCAAGACATTGACCCGCGCCACTTCCGTGGAGTGCCTTTTAAGAATTTGGATGACGTGGAAACACTGTTCGACATTAATATCTTTGTCTATCGATTACGATGCGAGGACGATACATTTGTGGCTGAATTGGTTCGGCGATCAACAGAACGGTATGCTGCTACGATGAAAGTCAATGTGTTCGACGACAATGGCGTGAGTCATTTTTCGCTCATCTCCAATATGAGCCAGTACGCTCAGTCTTTCAGTTGTGGTCAATGCCATCGGGTGTTTCAACGCTCCTCCAACTTACAGCGCCACGAGAAAATCTGTGACAACAGTGTCAAGCGAGTATATCCGGGTGGAGTGTATCATAATGCACCTACTATTTTCCAGGAACTGGCCGATGAGGGTGTGATGATACCGGAAGAGGACCGTTATTTTCCCTACCGGGCATGCTATGATTTTGAGGCCCTGTTGGAGCCCATGGACATGTTTTCGGCTAAAACGCAGTGGACGCAGCGCCATATCCCCCTCAGTGTCAGCATTTCAACCAACGTGCCCGGCTATGACGCTGCTCCAGTGTGTTTCGTGTCCACGGGAGACTCCCATGAGTTGATCACCCGTATGATGGAGTATTTAGAGGAAGTCAGTGCGGCTAGTACGGAATTGTTGGTGGCCAAGTTCGAGGACGTACTGGACCAGCTGGACGACCGCATTCCTGTACCCAGTGTATCGTTCAGCGATGATGAAGAGTCCGAGTCCGAGTCCGAGTCCGAGTCCCTGCAGTCGCAGCCTCTGCAGTCGCAGGATGTCCCTTTACCGAAACCGTATGCGGAAAAACTGAAAGCCCGGTTCGTGCAGTACCTGACTCAGTTACCGGTGCTCGGCTTCAACTCGGGACGCTATGATTTGAACATGGTGAAAGAATTTCTCTACCCTTACTTGGCCCAGGCGAATACCCTCAAGTGCGTGATCAAGAAGATCAATAATCATATGGCCCTCACTACCACGTCACTGCATTTCCTCGATGTGCGGAATTACCTGGCACCCAATCACAGTTATGATCAGTGGGTGAAAGCATACGACTGTACCCAGACGAAAGGTTACTTCCCGTACACCTATATGACGAGCCTGGACCGCTTAGAAGACACCCAGTTGCCACCCCGGGAAGCGTTTTACAATGACCTGAAAGGGGAAGCTCTGCCAGAGGACACCTACATCGAACTCCAACAAGTGTGGAACCGCCACAGCATGAAGACGTTGCGAGATTTCCTGGTGTGGTATAACAACCTAGATGTGGTTCCTTTCCTCGAAGCGGCCGAGAAAATGGTGCAACTCTTTCGTCGCCAAATGCACGTGGATATCTTTAAAGAGTGCTTAAGTTTACCGGGTCTAGCCCTTCGCCATTTGTTTCAAGAGTGTTCCACCTACTTCTCGTTGGTACAACAGAAAGATGCAGACATGCATGAATGTCTGAAGAAGAACATTGTGGGTGGACCTAGCCTTATTTTTCACCGCTACCATGAGAAGGATGTGACTACTCTGCCCAGTGGCAAACCCTGTGCCAAAATCATTGGCTTTGACGCTAATGCCCTCTACCTGTGGTCCCTCGCTCAACCCATGCCCAGCGGGCATTATACGCGTTGGTTGGCGGAAGGTCGGCATTTTACACCTCAACGGTCACCTTACAAACATCTCGCCGACCAGTGGTTAGACTGGGAAGCCTATCGACGGGGAATTTATATACGACACCAGACCAACGCCACAGAGAAGCGTATAGGAGATCGTCGACTCCCCGTCGATGGGTTTGCCCTTGTACAAGGAACACCGACCGTTTTCCAGTTTTACGGGTGTTACTGGCACGGCCACGAATGCCATTTCAGCGCCGGCCGCTTCAATGAACGACGTGGGAAAACACCGGAAGAATTACGCGAAGAACTGGTGGCCAACGGGGATTACGTGAAAGAGCGAGGATTCCATCTGATTGAAATGTGGGAGTGTGAATTTCACACGATGTGCCAGGCCCTACCCCATTTACGACGGTTCTTAAAAGAACGTGAGTACCCCTTGATTCGTCGGCGATTGCTAAGTCTGCCACAGATGTTGGACGCCATTCGTTCGGGAGACCTCTACGGCTTTGTAGAATGTGATTTGCATGTTCCCGACACTCTCAAGCCTCTCTTCGCCCAGTGTCCGCCCATCTTTAAGAACACGCTGGTGGGTCGGGAGGATATTGGGGACACCATGAGGACCTACGCAGAGCAACACGAGTGTTTGCCTCAACCACGCCGTATGTTGATTGGGAGTATGTGGGCCGAGAAAATCTTGCTGGGCACGCCCTTACTGCAGTGGTACATGAACCACGGTTTGGAAATTACTCAAATATATCAAGTGATACAGTACGTACCCGAAGCTTGTTTTGCGGAGAATGCCGACATCGTGACGTCGGCCCGTCGTCAAGGTGATCAAGACCCGAGTCAGGCCATCATCGCTGAATCTTGGAAGCTCACTGGCAATGGTTATTACGGAAAAACGGTAACGAACCAGGATAAGCACGTCAACGTCAACATTTGTAGTACTGCCCAAGCCCGCAAAAAAGTGAATTCTCCTCTGTTTCGATCCGTGGAGGTCATTGATGACGACACCTATGAAGTCACTTCGGCCAAGAAGACTATCCGGTACAACTTACCCCTGCAGATTGGATGTATGGTCTATCAGGTGGCCAAGTTGAGGATGCTGCAGTTT
>JAVTVY010030371.1:0-128214 GCA_036873755.1 Hanleya hanleyi | reverse complement strand
ACTGATGAGTTTGTCGCTGAGAAAAATATCCACCTGCTGAAACATCGAGTGCAGCCAGAGATTCGTCGGGCCCACCGTTGCTGGTCAGCGATTCTGGTGCCAGCTCCATTGACCACCTTGGCTTTCACATACAAGTAGGTATGGGCTAAATCCACATAGGCCGTATCCGCATTACTGATGGTAAACTCGATGGGCCCGGTTTCGTTGATGCTGGAGAGCGGGAGATGCTCCACCCATAATCCTTGTTCGACACTGGTTTGTGTGGGCGGCACGGTCCACAAATCAAATTCACTGTTGGTGGAGGGGCAGGACTCGGCGTGGATTAAGGCCATGTTTTAAGAAAAGATATCCCGGGTCTTCTTGGATGTGCGTCGTCGCTGGGTCGGTCGTCGACTGGTGCGTGATCTCGGTGGGGCAGCTCTTTATTCCCTACGGTGCGTTGTGCTTTGGCCACCAAGACGCCTCCCGCTTCTTTGGCCCGTCGTTTCAAGGCTTGTCGGGGTGCCGTACCCCCCAAAACATCACCGGCCACTTGCAGTCCACTGCGTACCGCTTGTTTGCCGATTGCTGTCACCCCACGCGTCACCAAGGGCAGGAACGTTTTCACAATGCTGCCGAGTATGTTCCCCAGTCCATGTCCTCGTTGCATGCGTGCACCGCTAAAGACCGGAAAGCCACCCCCGGCCTGTTGGGCATAACAGTCGGCATAGCTGCGTGCATCGCACTCGTAAGGTACTTTCATTATGCAAAGTAGGGAGCACGTGCTTGTCGAAAATGAAGTGTCAGCACCACTTTTCCTCGTTCGAATGCCACCGCTCGTCCCGTGTCATCTCTTATATCCACCGTGATCGTGTTGATGTCGGTATGTCGTACGGGCAGGTACATGATATGGGTGAAACTGTGGGTGACTTGATCGCCATACGTCTTTTTAATGGGGACCACCCGTAACAGAGGTGTGTTGATATCGCCCACGATGTGGCTGTCCACCACGTCCGAGTAGACGTAGAGTCCGTACATACCCGACTTCATATCCATCGGCATCTCGCCATGGTGTTGGTTGGGACCAGCGAACGTCTGTAGGTCGAAACCCAGCATTTGCTGTAGTGTAGGACTGAGTTTCACATTCACGGTATCGGTGACGGTAAGCTGTGCCTTGTCGTTGTGTACGTTGACATCGAAGAACACGTTTCTCTTGAAGCGCAAGGCTATCAGGCGTGTTGCACTATCCGTCACCCCCCGTAGCGCCTTATCATGCATCAGTCTTGACAGCCCACCCATGAACCCTTTGGGGGTATCGTATTGGCCTTCGGGCAGGGTGAGCCGGGTGTTTTTGCCTTCGTAGGTCACCTCGTACCACACTTCATTGGCTCGCACGTTGTACCACGAGTAAGGGTATTGGATATCCACGAGGGCACATTCCCAGCGGCCAGGTAAATGTAACGGTTGTGGTAACTGGGTGACGTACTTGGCCACGGTGTTGTCAGGAAACACATCCAGCGAACTGTTACTGGGTAGGGTCAGGTAAAACATGGCGACTGAGCTGCCCTGCTGCTGCTGTTGGTTTTAATAGGTCTTCCACGCCTTGGGCGGTTGTGTCCGGCGTCGTGTTCGTCGCGTTGACTTGCTACGTGTCACGGCTCTGGAGATGTGGGGTGTTCTGATCGAGGGTGGTTTCTTAAAGGTCTGAAAAGAAGGTGCCCGTTGTGATGGTGGTGGAGTTTTGGGGGGTGACTCCGGTTCCCATTCGGATTCCCAAGAAGGTTGTGGTGAGAGTCGTGGTGCACGACTCGGCGATTGCTGGGTTTGCTGCATAAATGCCCAGCGGTGGGGGTTCCCCACCAATTCCTGTGGTACATGCATGTCTTTCAAGCCTTGAGCGAAGACCTCCCATCCTCGAGGATCGGTGTGCGATCTGCGTTGACGCATCAGATCATTCACTAAATCCGTCATGTGGGTGCCGGGGACCACCTGATTTTGTACCAGGAGTTCGCCTTTATCATTCCAAGTCATGTTAGGATTCTGTTTCATCCGTTGTAATACCAGGCCAGCTTGTTTTTTGAACGATGCAGGTACACTCTTCAGCACTTCGTCTTCCACCCACTGTGGGGCTGTGGGAGCTACCCCTGGTAATGGCGGCTGTTGGAACGGTGCTGAGGTCAGCGGTCTGTCACGTGGTGGTGGTGGTGGTGGTGGTGGTGGTGCTGTTGCTGGGGTAGACAGGGTTTTGTATTGGTCCATGAACGTCATGTACCGTTGAAGCGTCTCATTGTACCGTTGTATTTTCTCACTGTCGCTTAACCCCGGTCTCTGTAAGATCTGTTGCATCTCTCCATCGAGGTTGTTTATGGTCTTCACCGTAGGTGGGACAGGGTAGGGTGATTGGAGGTTTTGCAGGAACCGTGGTTCGACGAGGACCATTTTTTTCGTGTGGTTCATTGTCGGCCGAAGAGTCCACCCAGTACTGGACCCAACACGGAAGCGGCCAACGGTGCTAAGATGGCCCTGAGAAAGCCGCCTTTCTGTAACACCTTTTTCTTTTGTGTTTGAGGGACCCGCTTGTGGACTAGG
This sequence comes from Hanleya hanleyi, assembly GCA_036873755.1. Lineage (NCBI taxonomy): Eukaryota > Metazoa > Mollusca > Polyplacophora > Lepidopleurida > Hanleyidae > Hanleya > Hanleya hanleyi. The sequence goes on along the minus strand of JAVTVY010030371.1, from coordinate 125,646 downwards.
GTTCGGAGACCTGTCTTATGCTTGGCCAACTTGGTCTTCTGAGCCGGAGTCAGTGGTACGTTGCCTTTTAACAGGTTGCACCCGATCTCGCACAGACAGCGTACATGGTCAGGGTCCGCACCGCGTACAATGGTTCGGACCAACTCGGGTGGGGCCGTCTTCAATACACGGAGCGTGGGAGCGTGCTTCCGTACTCGCGCAGACATCCTGTACAACTAATGCTAGAACCCACAACGCTGCCCTTTTTATCCACCTCACAGACAAAGTCAACCCTGCTGTGGTATTCATTCTTTTTATTATTCCTCATCATCAAACACACAGACCCCAGCTGGAGGCGCCACTGTGGGTGTGTTTACATTATTTTTGCATGTACACGTGGTGGGTCTCTCCGGGAAAGATGCCGGTCCGTAGTCGAAGGTGGTCGGGGGTGGCTTGCTTGAGGTCGAAGAGCATATACCCGTGTTGAGGGGTTGTGGCATCTTTAAAGGCTTCCAACGCAAACGGTTTGCGGCCGGGTGCAGGTGCAGCAGTTGAGTGGTATCTCTCGGGTTTTTGAAGACCACCAGGTAGTGGGCATTTAAGCTGATATTCCGATGTTCTTTGTTTTTACTGAACAGATTCTGCACAATGTAGATGATGCCGAGCCGTCGATGATGGCTGCCTTTGGTAAAGAGTTGGGTGACCCGTGCATCCGTCTCCGCCATGAGATCATCCAGAACCACCAAGGTGTCGGGTTCCAAATCGGCCAGGTTGGGTAGGCCTTCCACGAACGTGATGTGGGGGCATTGCTGCATACGCTTCCTGCCATTCTCCGTAACACCACACGACTCGGGCAATGGGTGGAGTGATCATGCTGTCGGCGTGTTGAAGGAGCTTCCTGGCGAAGTGCGTTTTGCCGGAGCCCGTCGGTCCTGCGATGACGCAAGTGAAGGGATGCTGCCACCCAGGGTCCATGGTTTGAGGTCTATCCTTTGTCGTGGTAACCCGCTCTTGTAAATTTCGTACGAGTGAACTGGAATGGTGGTGGGTACAGCGTCAGTCGTCGTTGTCTGTTCACGTTCAGAGATGGTGCTGGGGGTGGGTACAACGTGGGTGGTCGGTTCACTGTGAGGGATGAAATCCGGTGGGTCTTGAGACGTAGTAGGTGTACTTGGTGTAAGTGTAGAGCTCGACGTGGCTTGTACGCGGGGTGTGGTGGTGGTGGTGACTGGGCTCGATACGACTGGTGCTCTCTGTAGACCCGTTTCACTAATGGGTGGTGTTCTCAGTTGGTTTAGTAACGTACTGACATAGGCTACGTCGTAAAACACACCTCCGTACAACACACTCAGCAGGGTTAGCAATAGCACCCCAAAGACCACTTGCGCTTTGCGCGTTTTGCGAGACGCTGTCTTCGAAGGCAGCTGCTGTTGGTCCATAGCACTGGGGTCGGACGTGGAATGAAGGAGGACGGCAGTGGTGTCTGGTTTTATAGTCGTTTCACCTGGTTGGCCGCGACCCAGGAATTGAAGGAACTGGGCCAGCCTTGCCATTTTACGAAATGAAACAGTTTGCCACGTCGACGTTCCGTTTTCAAAATCTGCTCCACCGTGTAGTAGTCTTGTTGTGTTTTTACAACAGGCTGTAATTCCGTGTCGTAAAACGTCCCCAGCAACGTTTCCCCTTGGAGATCTTCCAGTTCATAGATTCGCCGCTGTCGGGGTAGGCGCCGTTTAATCAGGAAGTGCTCATCGCTCCAGTTGGGCAAGTAACTTTTCTCGAACTTGCCCTTGACTTTACTGATCCGTACAGGGTCGCCGACCTTGTACACCGCCTTCGTCGTTCGCTGCGCTGGCCTGGGGTACAAGACACGCCGGACTTGGGCTTCATTGCGTTGGGTCACGGTAATGGGGGCTCTCTCTATACTTCGATGATAGGCTCGATTGTAACCCTCACCAGTTTCGGGAGAACATCGATGTACCGCCTTGTATTCTTATAGGTGAAATATTTATACATGCGGCCTTTGAATGTCCTGTTGAACCTTTCCACCACGGAAGCCTTGGTCTCGTTGTACGTATGGAAGAAAACACCTTCTGGGCTTTCAGAAACTGTTGGAACGGTCTGTTGAGGAATTCCGTGCCTTCGTCGGTTTGCAAATACATGGGTTTGCGCCCGGTCTTGAAGATGTCCTTGAACGCCGCTATGAGATTCGCCCCGTTTTCGTCCGGATGGGTACCACCCACGCATACTTCGACAGGATATCGATGCACGTCAAGATATACCGATTCTCATCGTTGTGTTTGGCAAAGGCGCTCATATCGACCAAATCCGCTTGCCACTGTGCATCTATTCCTCCCACGATGACCCGGTTCCGTAGAAAATGGCGACGGACAGATCGATGTAAGGTATAGGTGTCTTGTCTTCTTAACCAATCTCGGACTTGGGCACGTTGTACCCCCTGGGGTTTGGCCGCTCGAGAGAGCCGACAATGCACTATAGGCTGCCGGACTGTCGGGACTGTAGTATAAGTTATCCAACACCTTCTCCCAGCGCTTCATGGTGACAAAATGATGATGGACCCTGGCTCTATCGTTTATTTATAACGGGTATATCTTGGGCCTGAGTTTCTTTCTGATTTTCTTCGTTGACTTCCACAGTGGCCATGGTCAATGACCAGTCCAACTCGTCTGATGACCGCTTGATAAGCACTTCATCCACATCCACCACGGCATCTTCCAATGCAGACTATAGATCAGGGTGAAGGGTAAAATGCACTGTACCTCCATCTAGCCGAGCCAATTGAGCAAAGAAAGGGCCGCGTCGGATGTACACATCGTGACACAAGGGGATGAGGTCGCCGTCCAGTTCACCAGACAACACCCGTTTGAATTTGGTCCAGCCCTCCCGGGACAGACGAATGTGGGCCGGGCGCGGTTGTGTAGGGTCCGTGTCTCCCACCACCTCCTCCATGATATCGACCTTATCCGCATACACGTGCAGGAAACCTCGGGGGTCAAGCTGAAATACGCCAGTACTATATGCTCCGTCATGGTCAGTACGTGAATGGTACCAGATTTCACTGTCTCTCGTATTTATAGGGAGAACCCCGTGAGATCAAAGGATCAGGTGGTCATGTCATTGGGCTGACTGAGTCTAGCGGGTAATCAATGGCATCGTCGTCGGGTTCATGTAGTTGTTCATGGGGTTCAGCCATTGGCCCCGCGGCTTCATCACGGATTTTTTCTTCTTCTTCATCGTTCTGGTCCGTCATGTGTGTGTGGGTGGCTTCATCAGGTGACACTGTCATTCCAGCCTCTGCGCATTCTATACATATAGTATTTTCTCCATCCGCTTTTTTTTCATTAGGTTCATCTAGTACGTGTTCGATAGCATGAGCCCATGCCAATTGGTGGGGTGATCGATCGTCGGGTATAAATAACTGGTCCACCAGAGGGCCTATTTTCTCCAAGGCTGACCACAGAGAGGGAGTTAGGAGGAAACTTCGGGCCGGCTCTTGGTAGCGTCCCACCCGTGGGTAGAGCGCAGTATGGTATACGTAGTTGGCCTTGTCCAGGTGGATCAGGTGTCCGTCTAACTCTCCGCTCAACACTCGTTTAAACTTAGTCCAGCCATCACGCTCTAGTGTCACCCTATCCGTTAGAGTCTCAGCGTGCTCAAAGCAAATATTTCCACAATCTTCGACCAGGGTCACTTTAGCATCATACACGTATAACTTCACATTGGGTGTAAGCGTCAGGATGGCTTGGAGTGATGACATGCTTCCTCTCAATGTCGAACGGAGAATGATACCCACTCTGTCTCTTTCCCTCGTATTTATAGGGCCTATTCTGTGAGAGGCGGGTCGTGTGCAGAGAATACTTTATCGACCACAGGAACTATTTGTTGCAAAGCCGTCTGTTAATCACTGTAGACGTCTCCTTTTTTCCCGACCGCCGCATCACGGACTTTCCCCTTCGTTCGCTCCCGTCACAAGTGTGTCGATCTCTTCCCGGGGTGACACTGACCCTCTAGCCGCTGTGCATTCTTTACATATAGGCCTTTTTTTTCCCGGCTGTAGTATCTGGTTTACAGAAACAAAATTCTGCCTTATGTAGTCTTTCATGCGGTTCAGCGAACGCGTCTTCTATAGCACGAACCCACGCTAATTGCTCAGGTGATCGATCGTCCGGTGACAATAACTGGTCTACAATAGGCATTATTTTCTTCAAGGCTTCCCACACAGAAGGAGTTAGGCTGATACTGCGCGATGGTTCTTTGTACCGGCCTAGACGTATGCGAAGGGATGGTAGGGTATAGACGTACATGGCATTATCCAGGTGGATGAGCTCTCCGTCCAATTCTCCGCTCAACACGCGTTTAAATTTATTCCACCCATCACGCTCTAGTGTCACCGGATTCCATAGCATTTCAGCGGGTGTCCAGTAAATAGCTAGATCGTCTTTCGCCAGTTTGACTTTATCTGCATACACGTATAACCGCACACTAGGTGTAAGAGGCAAGATGGCTCGTAGTGGTAGCGACATGCTTGCTCTCAATGTCCAACGGTAAATGATACACACTCTGTCTCTTCCCCTCGTATTTATAGTGTCAATACCACAGCGCCAGGGTGAATAGGGCACAGACTAGTATGAGGCCAACCAGCCGGCGCTGGTTCCGGCGTGAGCGCTCCTGGTCCATAGCGCGAGCATCAAGGATGGCTGTCATAGTCCAGTAGTGGTGAGTGATGGCACGCCTGTCCATCGAGTGCACTCTGTGGAGGACCGCTTCTGTGAACTCGTTCAGGATCTGGCGTCGTCCCTCGTTGTCGTCGCCATCTGCAAACATGGACCGGACCACTGCTCGGTAACCCGTGAATGAATTCACCACGGTGGCATACTGTAAAATGCGAGTCGCATGGGGCTGGATCTCCGCCATGGCTCTGTAGAAATGAAGGTGTGGGATCCAGAGGGACATGTTTTATAGACCAGATGTAGCTCTACGGGTGTAGTCCGTGATACGTACTATTCTGATGGGTTAGTCCAAAAAAGGGAGCAACAACAACAACACAGATTACAGATCAATCCTTTTATTATGCGTGAACAACATAGAAATGCATGTACTGACCTGTCTGTGGGAGGTTTCCCACAATGGCGTTCACCTTCGCGTCTTTTCGTGTACGTCCGTGTCTTTTCGTTAAAGTCCGTGTATCTTCGGTAAAGTCCGTAGGCATTGGGCAAGGAAGCTTTTTCCCGAGACCGAATCACCGCCAGACATGACTGCATCACCGCGGATGAATACATTCTTGCACTCACTCACACCACAGGTCGAGTGAGGTATCAAAGTGAAGCTTAGGTGAAGGAGCATCTAATGGACTGGGTGTGGGGTTGACATATCGATAAAAAATGGATATGACCTTGAACTGATCACGTGACCTCCCCGTGATGACAAATACCCAGAACCAAGTCAGTACATGCATCCCATAGTCCCAGGTCACGCCCGATTCACGCAGACCGGAAGTGACGTCATACACCTGCGCACAACCGTGATGGAAAAAACCCAGAACCAAGTCAGTACATGCATTCCATACAGGCAGAATGCAGGCAGGCAAGCAAGGCAGGGATGCAGGCAGGCAGGCAGGCAGGCAGGGAGACAGGTCAGGTCAGGTCAGGTAAGTCAGATTGAATACACCCCTTTCCCTAAAAATGGACTCCTTTTATATCCAATTGACCTCATTTGCATATTTTCAAAAGGGTGGACAACAAACAGGCCGCCATTTTGAAACACACCACCCATAACACACACAAACAAGCCGCCATTTTGAAAAAAACCCAAAGACCTCATTTGCATATTTTCAGTAACAACAGGCCGCCATTTTGAAACACACCACCCCTAACACACACAAACAAGCCGCCATTTTGAAAATATGCAAATGAGAGCTGGGTGAAACAAGTGCAATTGTCCACCATTTTGAAACACACCACCCCTAACATACAAAAACAAGCCGCCATTTTGAAAATATGCAAATGAGGGGTGAGACAAGTGCAATTGTCCACCATTTTGAAACCGACCACCCCTAACATACAAAAACAAGCCGCCATTTTGAAAATATGCAAATGAGGGCTGGGGTGAAACAAGTGCAATTGGCCACCATTTTGAAACCGACCACCCCTAACACACAACTACAAGCCGCCATTTTGAAAATATGCAAATGAGGTCAATGAGTGCACATGCACTTGCCTCACCCCCAGCCCTCATTTGCATATTTTCAAAATGGCGGCGTGCAATTGTCCACCATTTTGAAACCGACCACCCCTAACATACAAAAACAAGCCGCCATTTTGAAAATATGCAAATGAGGTCAAGTGCACTCATAGGCCACGCCCCCAACCCCCCCACTCACACCTCACTCACGCATGCGCACATAAGGCAAATCAAGTTCTGCGCATGCGCAGTGAGGCGCTACAGGTCCTAAAGACTGTCTGTATACTACTAACATGCCACTAATTTAACTGTAAACACAGTACATGTGCTGCAAAGCGTGAAGTCCTATATGTAAACCGACCCACCAAATTAAAGCTTGCTCCTCCGGCTGTGCCAGTCCAGGTATCGCGTGTGGGCAATTAAATTGATGTCGAGTTACATAAGGAACTGTATTATGATCCCAGCTAGCCATTTGGTTGTCATGGATGTACATTGCATAGGGAGAAAAGAGTGGTATAAAACGTTATCAGGTTTCAGCCCCCGAGTGTTACACAACTGAGGACACATTTAAATCCATAGATGCATTATCTCTTTGTCAATATTTTGAAATAATCATGTCCTGCAAGCTGAAAATTCAGATATATATAGGTTGTGGAATATTAACGGTTGATTATAAACATTTGTAAACTTTGTAACCGAGTTACACCGGGCTCTCTAATTCAAGAGAAACAAACTACTGAGTAAAACAACTAGATTTATTAATAAAACACAATGCTCTTGACTAGATGTGTTTGTTATCCATCTGTTATGTAAGTATCAGTTGCTAATTACAAGCGTCTAGTCCGTCATTCATAATCCAGCCGTCGTCCATTAGAGAATATCCGCGTCCATAATCCAAAGACCTATTCCATTTCCATATAACAGTATCTGACAAGGAACCGGGTCATTCTCAAGGAAAGGCGCAATTCGTGTCACTCGACCCAAATTTTCTTCTAACCAGACTTATGGCTGAAAAAATTCAGATTGTTCATAGTATTCATTTAGTAGAGTACGAATAACTTATTGCAAGCACTGTCCCGATTGACTTTTTCGGGTAAATTTTCACCAGAACCCTCAATTTAGGGTAAAATAGACCTGTCACTGGGTGTAGTGACCTACTTGATACCACGATAAAGTTGCCAGAAATTCTTTTGTTCTACATTATTCGAATTTTTTGGCAACCAGCTGCATCTGTTCTTCCAATATATGAATATATTGTTTACAAGGGTAGATTATCTTGTGAAAATGGCATGGGCAAAGGTCTGTCACTGGTTTTCGGGTCATTGATGTTACTGTAACTGAAATCGGAGCCCAAAAGCGAACGCTTAAATTAGAAACAAAGTTTTGCCACCAGGCGGCTTCTTTTCCAAGCGCGGATAAACTTGAGATTCCATACGAAGTGTTTTATGACACTCTTTTCAGTATTTCAGTCATTTCTAGCTCCAAATTTTCAGCGTATGTTTATTACCGGTCACTGGTGTTATGCGTCAGGATCAGCATGTCGTGGCTCCCGAGTAAAAATATTAACTGGTAATAAAGAAATGTGCGTATGAATTACAAAATCATTGTTCTTGGACCGTCACGACAATATACGAGGCAGCAACAATTAATTCCTTCCAAAATGTCAGTGGTGTTACCTGTCAGCGGTGTTACTATTTGTAGGGTAACACCATTGACAACAATGAGGATTTTGCTCCAAGTTTCAGTACAACTTGAATTTACCTTTCTTCCAAATAATACTAAGTTATGGAGTCTTGTCATTGTAGTGTCCATGTATATGCAGTATCTCTGTATAATGACATTAGAGTTATCCGCCCCTTGAACGTTACTCTCTATGATTTACATCCGGGGAATCAAGCTCTACCAGGCATCCATTACGTTCTGCTTCGCGCCTCTCCATGTAGCGCTATAAGGGTCTCACGGACTTTACCGGAGTTGACCCAAGGTCATCTGTTGCCACAGTAAACGAACATGACGTCTAACTGGGCGAATTAATATCAGCCGCTATTCACCGATATATATTTCCGCAACATATATAGTTCTGAGGTTATGTGTCAAAAAGCTGCCTTCAAACTGTGACACTCGTTTCGTAACACACTGAATATCCGTTAAGTATATTCCAAGATAAATATACGTTTTGCGATCAGTAAAACAGTAATACAGAACAGTTCTTGGTTTCTGCAGAAATCCTGCAAAAGATGGCGAGACCCCTACAGGGGTAAATGCAGCGTAGCGCAAAGCACCCTGGGAGAGGATGCCGGGGAATATGTAGCATGGTCAGGGGTCGGCCATTTTTATGTACCATCCGTGTGGAGTGAAAATACATGTGCTAATCTACTCTCACCAAGATCTTTGTCTCATTTGAGTGTTAGAACTTTATATCTGGCGACGAGTCAAATAAGGAAACGCAGACAATATCCGTCATGGCGAATGCACTGAATTTGCCAGCCTTGCCACCATTTCAAGCCGATTCAGACCACTCATCGTTATCTACACGATGGCAGCAGTGGCGCGAACGTTTTGATGTCTACATTGTCGCTGCAGGAATAACAAACGACAAACAAAGACGAGCTTTGTTGCTTCACCTTGGGGGAAATTCGCTGCAGGACGTCTTCAAAGGCTTAACAGACACTGGTGATGACTTCAAAACGGCCGTTGAGAAACTCGACGAACATTTCCTCCCACGGAAAAACGTAAGATATGAACGTTACGTTTTCAAGCAGGCCGAACAAGAATCTGGTGAGTCCATTTCTCAATTTGTCACACGTCTTCGGACATTAGCACTTACGTGTGAGTTCCCAAACACAAATGACGTGATTGCCGATCAAGTGGTTGAAAAATGCTCTTCTTCACGGCTGAAACGGAGACTCCTTCGGGAAACTGATGTTAGTCTAGAAAAAGTCCTAGACATCGCTCGCATAACGGAAACTTCTGAAATGCATACAAAAACTATGGAGTGCAAATCAAAACCCAATGCGGTAAATCACCTATCATCGGTTAATCAGGTGTCACGGAAATCGGGAACCCCCCAGAATAAAAAATTCCACAAACAGAAATACATGAACTTTAAGGGCAAAAGTAACGAATGTAGAAATTGTGGTGGTACCTGGCCGCATAAAGGAATGCCCTGTCCAGCGTATGGGAAAAACTGGTAAATGTGGCCGAGCTAACCATTTTGCTAAATTATGTCGTAGCTCCCAACACGGTTATCAGCAAAAACCAGCCAACACCAAGTCGGTTAATCGTGTAGAAGTTCGAGACGAGTCCTCGTCTGATGACGAATATCTATTCACGGTACGCGATCAGCCCTTCAGCATACGCCCCTCAGTAAAACAGCCAAAGGTATCCGTAACCATAGCTGGTGTGTCGGTTACAATCCTTATCGACAGTGGAGCATCAGTAAATGTGCTTGACAGATCATGTTATGATATTATCACCAAACATAATTCTAGTATCCAGCTGAATACGCCAAAATCCAAGATTTATGTGTATGGTGCGCAAACCCCTCTGCCTGTACTAGGAACTTTCAATGCGATTGTCGAAACTTCACAGAAGCTGTGCGATGCCATGTTCTACGTGGTTAATCAAAATTCTGGATCGCTGATAGGCTATGAAACGGCCACAGAACTGAAACTTATCCAACTACCCACAGTGAACGCGATTCAGAAACCAGCTCCACAGCCTCACACAGCTATCCATGAGTTAGTTGAAGAATTTCCGAAAGTATTTGAGGGTGTCGGGAAACTGAAAGATTTTCAGTTCAAAATCCACGTTAATCCCAACGTGAAACCAATCGCTCAAGCACAACGAAGAATCCCGTTCCACATGCGCAAACGGGTGGAAGAGGAACTAGACGCTCTCGAAAAGGCAGACATAATTGAGAAAGTCGAGGGACCCACACCATGGGTATCCCCGATTGTGATCGTTCCAAAGAAAAATGATCAAGTTCGTATATGTATCGACATGCGAGCCCCCAACACAGCAGTAGAACGAGAACGTCACCCCACTCCAACCATTGAGGAAATCATCCATGATCTCAATGGCGCGACTGTTTTCTCAAAGCTGGACCTGAAACAAGGATATCACCAGATTGAGTTACACCCTGAGTCCCGTTACTTAACAGTGTTTTCGACACACAAAGGATTGAGGAGATTTAAACGGCTCTTATTCGGACTGTCGTCTGCCTCAGAAGTTTTCCAAAACACCGTTCAACAGGTCCTCAGTGGTATCCCAGGGGTTAAAAACCTCTCTGATGACATAATAATTTCGGGTCGTACGCAGCAGGAGCACGACAGATCACTACGCCTGGTCCTCCAAAGGCTGAAGGATCATCATCTCACATTAAACTTGGATAAATGTGTCTTCAACAAACCAAGTCTTGATTTCTATGTTGTTGTGTTCTCCAAACAAGGTGTGTCCCCTGATCCTGCGAAGGTCATTGCCATAAAACAAGCTCCAGTCCCGAAAGATCCGGCATCGGTCCGTAGTCTCCTAGGAATGACAACGTATGTGTCGCGTTTTATACCAGATTACGCAACAATGACGGAACCATTACGCAACCTCACCAGACAGACGGTGGAATGGTCATGGACCGATGACCATCAGGCGGCTTTTGACAAACTTAAAGATTCGCTGTCAGCAGAATCAGTAGTATCCTACTTCGACCCTGACAGGCCAACGAAAATCTTTGTAGATGCAAGCCCAGTTGGCCTAGGCGCCATCCTGACTCAAACTGATGCGGATGATGAATACCACATCGTTTCGTATGCAAGCCGCACATTATCCGACGTAGAACGGCGATATTCTCAAACAGAGCGAGAGGCGCTTTCGATTTTGTGGGCATGTGAACGCTTCCATCTTCATGTTTTTGGTCAACATTTCACAGTAGTCACAGACCACAAACCTTTGGAACCCATGTTTAATAAGCCATGTTTCCAACCTCCAGCTCGTATCCAACGTTGGCAGTTGAGATTACAGCCATATGATATGACGGTTGTCTACCAACCAGGAGCAGATAACCCAGCAGACTTTCTCTCCCGCCATCCACAACCAGCCAAGTCGTTCTCCGATAGGGACATCGCGGATGAATATGTGAATTTCATCGCGGAGAATGCAGTTCCTAAGTCGCTATCTATGACTGAAATCCAGGAAGCAGCGAAGAACGACAAAGCCATGGCTAAACTCGCGAAAGCAGTAGTGGAACAAACGTGACCCAGATCTCCGGCGATACTACAAATTACGAAGGGAGCGGACTGTAGCACCATGTGGTGATGTCGTATTACGTGGTTCCAGAATTATCCTCCCACAGTCTCTCCGAGAACATGTCCTAAAACTGGCCCACGAAGGCCACCAGGGTATTGTTAAGACAAAACGCCTACTTCGGGAGAAGGTGTGGTACCCTAACATTGACAAAGATGCAGAGACACTAATAAATCAGTGCATACCTTGTCAAACCACTGGCCCAGCATCTAAGCCAGAACCACTGAAAATGACACAAATGCCAGACAAACCCTGGAGTCATGTCAGCATCGATTTCTGTGGACCATTTCCTTCCGGAGAATCTCTACTTGTTGTTATTGATGACTACTCACGTTATCCGGAAGTCGAAGTTGTGAAGTCCACGGCCGCTGAACGTGTAATTCCTAAGATCGACAAAATGTTTGCGACACATGGCATTGTCGATGAAATGAAGTTGGACAATGGCCCGCCATTCAACGGAAAAGAATTTGAAACATTCGCGACAGTCAAAGGTTTTCACCATCGGAAAATCACTCCCTATTGCCCGAAAGCCAATGGCGAAGCGGAGCGATTTATGCGAACAATTGAAAAATCTGTTCGAACATCTTTCGCTGAAGGAAAAGTGTGGAAGAAGGACTTGAACTTTAAGGGCAAAAGTAACGAATGTAGAAATTGTGGTGGTACCTGGCCGCATAAAGGAATGCCCTGTCCAGCGTATGGGAAAAACTGTGGTAAATGTGGCCGAGCTAACCATTTTGCTAAATTATGTCGTAGCTCCCAACACGGTTATCAGCAAAAACCAGCCAACACCAAGTCGGTTAATCGTGTAGAAGTTCGAGACGAGTCCTCGTCTGATGACGAATATCTATTCACGGTACGCGATCAGCCCTTCAGCATACGCCCCTCAGTAAAACAGCCAAAGGTATCCGTAACCATACTTTATAGTCATATACGTGTTTTGCCCCTAGATAGCTTTCACTCACGGCTGCATTTTTGCCTCTATGGACAAATTGGTCACTGTTGTTACACGAGGTCAGTGGTGTTACTCGTGGTCACTGGTGTTACCAGGTTGTCACTGGTGTTACATTTCAGTTGGACAAATATTTGAAGAAGAAAAAGCATTTTTGTCAGAAGGCTTTTTTCATATACCTGTTTTGCCCCTAAATATTCTTCACTTGCAACTGCATTTTTGCGTCTATGAACAAATTAATCAGTGGTATGTGTTACACGAGGTCAGTGGTGTTATCGGATTGTCAGTGGTGTTACGGATGCAAGAATGGTCTAGAAATTCAGAAACACTTGTTTAAATTGTCCCATATTTTGAAAAAGAAACAAACTCGATTAGTTTAAAGTCAGCATCAAGAACAAATAGGTTTATTATACAGAATCTACATGAATGGTTGATACATGCGGTCCAATTGGCTGATTTTGGTGAGCTAAGTAGCATAATTAGGATATTAAAAACAAACTTGTTTTCTTAACTTCAATATTTTTTCATCATTAGTCATAGTTACACGCAATCTATTGCCTAGCATGTGTGTATCTTCCTATTTCTGTCCTCTTAGTGCCCAATATACTGATCATTCCTGTGTAACACCACTGACATGACTGAAGACAACTCCACCGTTAAGTGTTACGAAAAGATTATTGTTCGGAATGTCTGCATTTATTGTACGCATTATAAAGAGTTTTGTCAATGGAGACTCTGTTGAAATCAAATTCTGTAGTCAATGGTGATGTTGATTTTGAGATATTTCCCCAAGTGAAAATGTGCCTTTCCGTGAGAATGACCCAACCACAGATTTGTAACTCGAGCATGTATCAGTGCCCTAAACAATGGCACAGGTAATATATGACCAGATTAGAAAAATGCCCCAATAGTATTCAGTTAATAACATGACTGTACTCGTAACTCTCTAGTTTTACCGTACCATAACACTGTTATAACCACTACTCAATTGCTGGCAACCATACCTAGTATTACCCTACTCACAATACAAACAACACTAAAGCATGTACATGTAGTATTATAAAATCAGACACTCGTAACTCAACTACATGTACAAGTGAATCTCTTTGGTTAGATCAAGGTTCCATACATAGAATTGTCCTTGAAACGGAGCAACTATTTAAATGTCAATTTACATCTAACAGAGGACAGTGGTACCACCCTAAATGGTGGGACAATGTTGGCGGATGTCCTTAGCAGGAATAAATAATGCCTGAACCATCGGAAGCGAGACCGCTTGGAAAGTTCACCAGAAAATCATCCCGCTTTCATTGTCTTTCACAGTTACAGAGCGGTGGGGAATTCCCTTTACAGCGCCATTAGGCGACCAATACCAGAACTATGCCTGGAATGTCATATATAGTACACAACACAAGGAGCATAACTCTGATAGCCTAATCTTCCCTCACAATAGGTATACAATCATACGATATCGGACAGAATTTTGCATCTGCCTACAACTTGTTCAATTCAGATGCATCAGTACACAAAATCTCACTTTTTACAGATAATGATTCCCAACATATCAAATTCCGGATAAAGTAAGATGTACACTATAGTCGGTTACCTATATGATACATCAAAACATTCCTTGTATCATAATACTTGTGGAAATAATATTGGTTTTCGTGTTTAATATCAATTTGAAACATTACTTACAAAAAACAGTCTAGCATTACTGTGTACACTACATGTATATGAGATGTCAAGTTATGAAGGCCTGATATTTTAAATTTTACACTTTAACCTTGTTGGTTGTCATTATCAAAAATTGAAGGCTCTCCCTCTTGACCGGACTATTTTGCTATATAGGGAGGGTGACAATGGTTTAGACACTAATGTACGACTTGCCACGAATGTAATACGAACTTATAAACATCATGTTGAAAGGCGCGCAGTGGTGTCATCGGTTCAGAGCTTCGCTGTATTTGGCTGCTGGTGTTGTTGTTGTTGACTTTGTTGCAGTCACAGTGAATGTGCAATCTCTTTTTCAGCATTGTATTATTATTTCTTATGTATTATTTCAACTTCCCTGGGGCGTATTTCTCTATACTACTTACCTATAAAGTTTTAATATCACGATTTTATCAGAAATTTGACAAGCACATCTCGCTCATGATAGAAACGAATTGGCCACTTCCGGGAGCTACGAACCTACGTCTGAGAATAAAGCTCGATCGTTCCAGGTTCGTGCTTTTACATTTCTAGAAGATATTCTGTGGGGAAAATTATATTTTCAATATTTTGAGTGAGGTATATGAACAAAAGTTTGGTCAAAATCCCTATCAATCAACTTTGCCCTGTGTGTTGATGCGACTCGCCAACAGCGCAAGGATATGTGAAGGTATCTTCCGTCAATCGCGACAGTTTTGACAGATACAACTTTGACTTTCCAACTCAGTTTAACTTATTTTATCTGATGTGATCGGTATATTATGTTGTTTTACTACAATTACGGCCCTTCGTGAAATATTTACGTATTATTGATCAGCTTTTAGCGTGATGTAATATGTGGACTTTTTCATTGTCTGCCATCTAGCATCTTTGAAGATGCAAACATCCAGTATGACGACCCCCAGAACCGTCCACGTGTTCAGACTTTTAGCACCATATGTACAGTTAGCCTTTAAGAACGTCCGATGGTGGTTTTGGGCTTTGGCGGTCATTTTCCATGTTTTTGCTGGTTTCCCGATTAGGTTATCTCCCTTTCCTAGGTTGAACGAAAAGGATTTCCTTTAAAAGTTTTCTAGCAGGGAATTTTGCGCAGCAACATACATTCAAATTGGTAAATTATGATAAGACATTGTGATTACCTTCAAACAGTTAGAATATATGAAAAGATAGTGCCACGGCACTGTAGCGCTCATCTGGCTATAACTGGAGAAAGTGGCTGCGAGAAATTTTTACTGAAGAACTGCAATAGATGATTTTCTAACTTGCGTTGTCTCCCCTGAATAAAATGGCAACATAGTCGATTTCACAGGAGGTCAAGCTGCAAATTCATGATTGTAATTGGAGGTTATGGAATAAAGGCAATTATACCAAAATATAATGTGTGATTGTCAGTAAGCTGTATAAGCAATAACCAGAACCAATTTTTATTAAGTGATTGCAGTCGTTCGTCCGTCTGTCCACTTCGTGTCCGGACAGTACATTGGACAGTTTTTAACCTACGATTCCAATATTTTGTGGGTATATGTACCAGGGGGAGACATGTCGAGTACGAAATATGTGCGACTGGGTTGTTACGATGGCAATGAGATGTAACAGGACATTTTTCCAATGAAAGTAATCTCTGGTGAGGTATGGCCTAACCAACACATACCCCATCTGTCTGCGAAGATGTAAAAGATAGTGCCACGGCACTGTAGGTCATCTGTCTGTAACTGGAGAAAGTAGCTGTGAGAAATTTTTACTAAAGAACTGCAATAGATGAGTTTGTAACTTGTGTTGTCCCCCCTGAACACTATAAAATGATCCATGCAGTTATTTCCTGAGATTTTATGATAAAGTTTCATGGGAAATTCAAGATGCGGCAATACTGGATTTTCGAAATGAACCAAAAAAGGTATCTTGCACAACTGGACCACAAGGGGAACCTGTGTATCAACATCCATGCAGTAATATCCTAAGAATTTACGATAACTTGGAATTTTCAATCAGACCATATATGGTATCCTGCACAGCTAGATCCCACGGGCAACCTCTGTACCAAATTTGAGAAAGATCCATGAAGTAGTTCCTGAGAAATCACGACAACAATGTTTCATCTGGAAATCCAAGATGGCCACCTGGTGGCCATATTGGATTTTTCAATCAGACTACAAATTGTATCTTGCGCAACTAGACCCCAAGGGGAACCTCTGTACCAAATTTGAGAACGATCCATGCAGTAGTTCCTGAGAAATCGCGACAATGTTTCATCTGGAAATCCAAGATGGCCGCCTGGTGGTCATATTGGATTTTTCAATCAGACCGCAAATTGTATCTCGCGCAACTAGATCCCAAGGGGAACCTGTATATCAAATTTGAGAAAGATCCATGCGGTTCTTCCTGATAAATCATGATAACGAAGTTTCATAGGGAAATCCAAGATGGCCGCCTGGTGGTCATATTGGATGTTCGAATCAGAGCAGAAAAGGTATCTTGCACAACTAGACCCCCAAGAGGAACCTGTGTACCAAATTTGAGAAAGAGCCATGCAGTAGGTAACGAAAAATAATGATGACAAGATTTCACTGGCAAATTCAAGATGGCCGCCTGGTGGCCATATTGGATTTTTCAATCAGACCAAAAATTGTATCTTGCACAACTAGACCCCAAGGGGAACGTCTGTACCAAATTTGAGAAAGATCCATGCAGTACTTCCTGAGAAATCGAGATAACAATGTTTCATCTCGAAATCCAAGATGGCCGCCTGGTGGCCATATTGGATTTCTGAATCAGACCACAAAAGCATCTTGCACAACTAGACACTAAGGGGAACCTGTGTATCAAATTTGAGAAAGATCCATGCAGTACTTCCTGATAAATCACGATAACGAAGTTTCATAGGGAAATCCAAGATGGCTGCCTGGTGGCCATATTGGATGTTCGAATCAGAGCAGAAAAGGTATCTTGCACAACTAGACCCCAAGGGGAACCTGTGTGCCAAATTTGAGGAAGATCCACAAAGTAGTTCCTGAGAAATTGCAATAACAATGTTTCATGGGGAAATCCAAGATGGCCGCCTGGTGGCCATATTGGATTTGTGAATCAGACCACAACAGGTATCTTGCACAACTAGACCCCAAGGGGAACCTGTGTACCAAATTTGAGAAAGATCCATGCAGTAGTTCCTGAGAAATCGCGATAACAATGTTTCAATGGCAAATTCAAGATGGCCGCCATGGCGGCCATATTTAAAATCGTATCGGCACCGCATGAACAAATTCTGGTGTACTCATTGGGGGGAACATGCATGCCAAGTTTCAGCTTAATCGGCCAAGCGGTTTCAGAGAAGAAGATGTTTACGCACGACGCAAAACGCACAACGGACGATGGACGACGGACGACGGGTCAGGCCATGACATAAGCCCATCGGGCCTTCGGCCCAGATGAGCTAAGAAGTTAAATAATATTTATATGATTTTTTCATTCATATTCTTCAAAACCAAGGCTGTTCCCTATGTTTTCTGGGTTATCTAATGGAGCCTTGTTTAATCCACTTAACAGTGTCTGCAGCTAAAAAATGAACACCAACCTATATTTTTTCTTTGTTCTTCCTCATATCACACAATTATGAATGCAACAAAACACATTACTCAAAAAGTTAATTTACTTCAATTTACCACCAGCAGACATCCTTGAAATTCGAAATTTGAAATAGTGTACATTGTAAATGAGGACTTACAGTATGTTTATTAGTTCTTTCATTAGTGTGTGAGAATGTTAAATTGACTTCTGCTGACAACCCCATGAACCATGGTTTGGTTAATATTTTATTATATTGATATTAAATATGGAAACACATGTGATAATTGCATGCCGTGTGATCCAAGGAATATAGTTAATATAGTTAAGCAGATGTAAGGCATATATTACTTCCATGCCCGTGGTCATGTGATCAAATTTATTTAGGCGGCCATGATGAACCCCCTTAATGAAAGACAATTCTTCTTCAAAACGCCGTTTTTAAACTGGTCAATAATGGGAATCCTCAGCAGGTTGTATTTTGGCCTAAAATGCTTGAAAGTCACAGTTAATACTTCACAGTAATGGAGAAAAAAATTGCAGATTTTTTTTCTGACCATTAACATGCGTAATATGGGATCAAAGTTGGCCATTCTCATAATCCGCATTCTAGCTGATGACGTCACGGCAGGAACCGGTTTGACATGTTTGAAGTCAAAATGGCGGATCACAGGCAAAACGAAAGCAGCTCGATCTCAGATTCAGACGGCGATTATACCTTCGATAGCTACTCCGATGGAAATATTTTTGACACAGAAGAAGGATCAGATGTGGAAGCAAGCAACTATGTCGAAAACAATAGAGGAACAGGAATTGTACCTTATCAATTCGAGCCTGCTGACGAGTCGACGTCGGACACCAACACGCAATCGGAGATGAACACCGAGGATTTGATTTTTATTTTTTATTTAATAGCTTATTTACATTGTGTTTCATTTTCATTGTCTATCGTACATAAAAAATAATTAACATCAGCAACAACAACAACTTCAAAATTGATTGGTATTTTCATTACCATCAGCTGTAATTCTTTCAATAATTTGAGACATATATTACGGTGTATGATTTAAAATTCAAAATAATATTCACCCGGCTTTGTAACTGCAGATCTATCTTTTTTTGGCGTAGATGTAGCCAATTTCGTGAAGCTGAAGTCTGGTATATTAATATCCTCCTCGTCGAACTCGCTCATGAATCCGCTTCAGTTTTCTGCTTCGTCGAGGCGAGCATATAGGCCGGCGCTGTTCCGTGTCCGTCATCAACGACCGAAGGCGAAGTCGTGAGTCCAGGCCGAATCGAATTTGGAGCAGTTTCATTCTCCTTATTTCCTCTGCTTCTTCTATTCAGTGGCTTGATAGTTGGTATGGCCGTGGCTTTTAACTTTGGAACGTATTCAATTTCGATAGCGACGCTGCTCAGCTCTTCAAATGCGGCCTCCCGATCAAAGTGTGCAGAGCAGATTGTTGTGTACTTCGCGGTCCCGGTCGTCCATGCTCTCGTAGTCTTCACACACTTCGTCCAAGTTCTACCTATATTCTCGTCTTTTGGCCACTGGTGGAGACTCACGCCACAACCTGTAGTATTGCTACACCCTCCCACGACACACCGTCGTGGCATTTTGAATTAAAAAGCTTTCTAGATGACTTAAAATTGACAAATTTGGAGAGGCGTAAAATGGCGATATGTGGGCTAAGAGATGCAGAAATCAAGATGGCCACTCGACTTGTTCCTGCCGTGACGTCACTGCTGAAGTTGTCTGAAGAGCGCTTGCGCCTGAAGAGCGTTTTCAAACAGCCATAACTCGACAACCGAGTGAAATATTTTAATGAAATTAGTACCAAAGTTCACAGATTTTTTTCTTATTTCTTTTAAATTTTTGCCATGTGATCTCTAGGAAATCCCTTTAAATAACACTGAATTGGAAGTTTGAGGATATTTTTCCTATTAAAGTGGGGGAAACTTATGCGGATGGTTTCGCGAAATGGGAGACAACTCTCTTTTCAACTCGCGACTCGAACAGGTGCTATGCGAATCACTCATCCCCTCACTAAAGTGACCTGTGACTCTGTCATGTATATAAACGTATTGCAAGCATATTAACATGGAGGAACAAAAGTCATAGGTCTCGCTCATATTACACTACTTCCCTCGTAGCTTAGTAATCTAATGTCATTTATATGCGTTGTTATAACATTCATAAATGTACTGGATATTCTAATGCACGTGTTTCCCTTGAAGCAGGTATAGTCATATGTGTGGCGGGGTGATCCGACTCGAATAAACCGGTTGATAACCAACTTACTAACCCGGTTGATCTGAGGTATGAACCCCCGAGTACATACAAATCCCGTTGCAAACAGGTTATTCAAGAAAAAGAATAACTCATGTGAGTCAAAAGAGCCAGTGCTACCGCAGTTAGTACCCGCACGGAAATCCCAGAGAATTACTGATAATCAGGTCATTTCTCGTCAACCAATCAGCGAGGAATACGGCCGTAATAATCCGTCAATCAGATTTCCGCTCACTTATAGGCCTACATGTGAGCATCATGTACATACGGAGTCCGAGTGTGTCTGGGCAGATCTAAAAATGGCGACGGTGTTAGACGACAGCGAATTAATGTGGAGAGATGTTTTTGAAATTGTGTGCGACCGTTTCGGCGTGAATTCGTTAACAGAATGACAGGAAGCCTATGTTATATATACTAATGACATTTAGTAAGTAGATAACCTTTATATCCAATTAGTTTTGGATGACACTTTTTGGTAAAGCTGGATGGGCCGGTCCCGTGGGAGATTCGAACCTGCGCCCTCAGAATCTGGCACCAAATCGACAGCAGGCCCATCCAGCACAGGTATTTGTGGTTGACCAAGAAAGTGTCATCCTAAAATTATTGGATATAGAAAGACAGAAATTAATTCTGGGATATAGTGCAGAGGAGAGAAAAGATGTAATGGTATTGAAGAAGACCGGTGGCGGTAAATTGTTGATGTCACAAGCGTTGTCCACGGTGCATGAACTGCTAATATTCGACGACGTAAATCACGAATACGAGTAGGACCCGCTGTTCCTGTGGTGGCTCATCTATTATTTATTATGCATGAACATTGCTTTCATCTATGCATGAAAATTATATTATATCATAATCCTACTCAGTTATTTTCTAACAATGAAATTCTAACGCTTATTTTATTACCTCTCATTCTGTTTTTAATACACAGGCAGCCCACTCGACGTATGAAATTTTGTTATGAGAACAGTTTCGCTGTCAAACTAAGCCTCTATCAGCCTGATGACCACTCGTCCGAGTTTCTTCGCACAGTTTCCCCAAGATGGTCGTACGTTTATGCGCGGTTAGTCAACTTCCTTCATGCTGACAGCATGAGTTCAATATGTGTAACTACGTGAAGGAAACGTGTGTAGGGACGATGTTAAACCAATAAGTCGGCAAAGATTTGAAAGACTCACCGAATATAATTGACAAAATATCTGCTGCTAGTTGTATTGTTAGTCTTGATATTACCTTTTTAATGGGAGGTCTTACACCAAAGTCTTGTCATTAGGTCCCATTCATCAGATTGGCACTTCCCCCAATTCCTTCCATGCAGCACATGAATCTCTCCATGGTAACGGATGGGTGATCGCCGACTAATCCAGTGTTAAGTGGGCATCTCCAGACGGCTTGTCTGGTAGCTCACTTTAGAAACTAGCTCAATTTGGGATATAAGTCACAAGCATGCACTTCTCCGAAAAGCGCAATATTTCGCATGGGCAAACGTGGATAGATTATATATAAGGGCCTACCCATACAAATCATATTGGGGAAAACCTTGTGCTGCCATTTGACTCCCCCCCGCCTTCCCCGACAGTATGTGGCGCCAAAGGAAAGTAAACACAGAGTAACCACATATAAATATCCCCCGCACATATCTCTATTTCTGGTGGGAATGACGATCCTTATCGGCAACTTCGGCACAGCAGCAAAGTGAATGAACAAACTTGTACTTTCAACAGTATCTGCAGTAATGACCGTCCAAACCGAAGACCCCGACCGAAACAGAACGGTAACGATTTGAACATTCATTTCGACGAAGATAAGGATTTCATGTAAAGAATATTATTGTTGTCATCATGACAAACTGTTGACAAATTCTCTCCTGTGGGAAGCCATTTTGTGTGTGTGTTTTTTATGCTAACTGTCGTTCCAATATCGGCACTGGCGCCAATACTTTACAAATCCACATCTTTTGGGCGGACGAAGGTGACGCGAAATCGAGTTCATCTCGGATCACTATCGCGTGCATTGGAGCTTTGGATTTCAGTTTTCAGGAGCACAGGAGCATTGGAGTTCAGTTCTCAGAAGTGGTATCATGCAGTCGATCAATCAGCTCGCCCAGTGCAAACGTATTGCCTATCTCTGGGAGTGCGACACAATCTTGACTTGCACCGATATTCTAACAATACATATAAATGGGATGTGCAATTCTTCTGTTCAGGTTTTAGTAATTTCTAATACTGTCTACGGACATCAAAGAGTGAGTGAGTGAATAGGGTTTAGCGTCGCTTTCAACATTTTTTTCAGCTATATCATGACGGTATACGGGCATGAAAGTACTTCTGATTGGATGGGTGTTATTTAAGATTTCTCAACACGTTGTCATTTGGAAAACTCAGATATGTGCGTGTGGATGAGGCCCAAACAGCAACAGTTGATGATATTCTGTTGGGTTTAGGTACAACAAAATTACACTGAAATCGACCAAATACTTTCCTGAATACAACAACGAATCGGTATGATACGATAAGTCAACATTGTTCCCTAGCCATGTTTTATTCAAGTTTACTGGAACAAAGGCTTGCTACATGTATAACCAACGTAGATCAGCAAAACTTCCAATCACAGACAGTGATATACAATGGTAGTACATATGAAATTGTGAAACTAAGTATGAAAACTGAATGTGCTCACATGATAGTTTGATCTACAGTATGAATGTTTGATATACCGAGACGATATTTTATATACAGTATGAAGGTTTGACATATCTAGATCGTATTTTGGTATAAGACATGAATAGTTGATATACCTAGATGATATTTTGAAACAAGATATGCTTGTCTGCTTCACGTAGATGATATTATAAGTTATCATGTCCCTGCGAGTTTGATATCCTGTCTCCTGGCGAAAATTCCACACATCCGCAGTATCAAACTCGTAGGGACAGGATAACGTATTCATTTTTACGAATAACCTTTTAAACTCTGGAAGGAGGCGAGGTAAAGCGAGTCTAAAACTTGCTAACCAAATACGAGAAAAGTGATAATGAAAACAGCTGGGGACGCGTCAAATATTTTGAAATATTCGGAATCAGCATTGTATATTTGGTCAGATTCGTAGAAATATAAAATATACAAGAAATCTGGACTTTTGTTAGAAATGATTAGTGAAAAGACCGTACAGCGCTAGAGTTTGATTGCCGACTGTTCGACTGATCGGCCGAGCCGGAGTCGATTCGACCAAAAAGACAGCATGTGAGTGGACATTGAAAAACTCAAAATGTCTTACGGAATAACTTGATACTACAGGTCACATACCGTACAATCATGTATCCACATGGGATTTCTCGACTCTCTATACCACAATCCCTCGTCAGGACCTTACCGTCTAAGTTCATTAATAGTATCTGTGTTCAAGAAAACTGATTGCCGATATGTTAATGTCAGAAGCCATAAAGCATTCTTTCTCCTTACTACGTACAAGGGATATCATTCATGGGGTGTTTCTTTGTTTATAGAGTTGCTTGAATTTCTCATTAAAATATCTGCGAAAGGAGGTGTTCGCTTTAGATGGATATGTTTCCCTTCAGAGTCGCTCTCTGCTGCTCTATTGTCTCGCTTCGAGTCGGCCGGTAAATTGTGACGTAATGCTCAGGTATTCCCCAACTCTTTGTCAGATAGGCGAGGCCAGTCAAATGGGAAATTCTGGTTCATATTCTCATACGGTTATCATTGGCACATATTGGCACATGCATAATTAATTGGGAAAGTAAGCGTCACCACTTGTTGAGGGTCATTTCCTTAATAAAGGCCTTTAGTGGGGGCTGTTAGGGCATAAAAGGGACTGTTTGGTTCAGATTCTTCCAAAAGCACCAAATTTGGCCCATATGTCGCCCATACAATACCTTTTCGATTTTTGACGGGAGCCAAGGTAGTCGCCCCCTGGGGCCGCTATATTGGCGAAATTCATTATGGCCGCCACCCGGGTTAGAGGTCAGTCAATAAAATGGCTAGAATCATGAATAATACAACTTTTTAGTGGTTATCGGAGTCGGGAAATCTGATTCTGATCTTATTTCAACGATTTGAGGTCAAGGTCACCCTGAAGGTCATTTTTGGGTCAAATTCGTCATTTTTAGTGGTTTTTAGTCGAGATATACAAACTAACTCATTTTATCGATTTTCGGGGTTGAGTAACCCGAATCTGGCCATATTTTGACAATTTGAGGCAATATTGCATGTGAGGTTCATGACAGATGTCCCCCGAAACAGAGGTCAACCGGAGGTCAATTATAGGAAACATCAAAAGGGCTAGAATCACAAATAATACCATAGGGCTTTGCGGCATCGGAGAATTAGATTCTGACCTTATTTTGACGATTTGAGGTCATGGTCACCTCATTTGAGAATTAAAGGTCAAAGATCAACAGTTGCTACTAAAAACAATCGAAAGAAGATTATTCAGGAACAAATGTTACTACAATACTTCGGAGATGACATCTGCTGACAAAATGCTATAACTATGCCGCTACGTGCATTTAAATGTTCAAAATACAAAACAAAGACCGCTTAAGCAATAGTATACCAATGATTACTTTTACTACCTATGCATTCTGCCTTGCGCTCTATGATGCCAGCAATAAATAATACTTGTCATCATCGCCCAAGTTATTAACGCACCCGACTTCGCATTTGCAGAGGGTCATGTATCGGACATCGGCACAGTTGTATTTGCACCTTCCCGTGCATGCCTTGAGTCAGCCTCAGTGCATGAGAATGGCATATGCCATAGAAGTGTCGCTGAGAGTGGTCCATAGCGGTTGCCATGTACTGGTGCAATCTTTGTGCCAGCTCCACTCACTGAAGTCAGGGATTCCCTGCTGGAGTGAAGCGACTCCAGTAGAAACTCGCTTGCAGCAGCGCTCGCTTCACATGCTGCAAAAGCGCGGCTTGGGAGGTGGGATGTTTTCCAGCGATCTGGTTGCAGTAGTGAAGAGGTGATGCTTGGCCTCATTGACACCGGCTGCATCACATCCCTTGCTGTACATGAGTACGATGAAGCGTTCTATAAGCTCCATGTGCACGGACTCGAGAGTGTCAGGATCATGCGCGAGAGCAACTAGTGTGTCGGTGGGGTCCGATATGCTTGTACAGGCTGCCCAGGCGGTCTTTTTGCCACATCCAAGAAACTGTGAAGTCGTCTTGCACCCCGTTAAGCTGTGAAAGAGAGGTAGTGCCACGGACTTTGACGGACCAAGATCGGAACAGATGGTTTGGACTGGAATGCCACAATACTTTTTCCTGAACCCCTAAAATCCCGAAGTATGAATGGATCAGCGGCTTCTTAAAAGATGTTAACAAAAAGGAGCCGTTCTCATTCATCAGCACACAGATGTCCAAGACTGACATGAGCGGAAAGCTCCTTCTGTGTACCCGTTTTGAGTCCGTGTTCTTCAACAGGCGTTATGACCTCACAATACTTCAACCGTGCAACCATTCCGAGGCGGACACTAGGGTCCTCCTGCATCTAGCAAATGCCACGGAGAAGTTCCTGAATACTCTTCGTTCGATTGTTCTTAGTGATAACTGTTGATCTTTGACCTTTGACCCCAAAATGGGTTGACCTTAAATCTTCAAAATAGGATCAGAATCGGAGAATGCCACAAACCTCTATGGTATTATTTGTGGGTTTTTTGGTGTTATACCTACAATTGACCTCTGGTTCGGATGACCTCTATCGCGACTCTCAAATGAAATATTGCCCCGAATCGCCAAAATAAGGCCAGATTCGGGTTACTCAAACCTGGAAACCAATAGAATGAGGCAGTTTATATATCTTGCCCCAAAACCACTGATAATGGCTAATTTGTCCCCAAAATGCCCTTTAGGGTGACCTTAAAGGTTACCTTGACCTAAGATCGTTGAAATAAGATCACAATCAGATTCCCCGACCCCAAAAACCACTAAAAAGTGCTATTATTCACATTTCTAGCCCTTTTAGTTATTCAACTATAACCAGGATGGCGACCATATTGAATTTCGCTGAATATGGCGGCCCTAGGGGGCGCCCGCCTTGGCGCCCGTCAAAAATCGAAATAGTATGGTATGGGCGACATATGGGCCAAATTTGGTGCTTTTGGAAGAATGTGAACCAAAATATCCCTAACAGCCCCGACTACTTGATATAAGACAAGTTTAACCTTATAACTTTTCAATTCATAGTTACAACTTTCCGCTGCCCTAAGACGAAATTATATATGTTTAACAATTAATTTTTTGCTCTGCTGGATCGTCAGAATATTCAAATACTGACTGTGTGTGGAGTTGCTAGTGTGCAATTCTATTGACGAATTATAATAAAATAAGGGATTATGTGCGTTAAGGGTTCGCTGTCTTTATTTCACTTTAAAGTCCAAAATGATGAAGATGAGAGAAAAAGAAAAAATGGAAAATTTTTTTTCTCGGGTATTTGGGCATTCGAGCCAAAATGTTGGTTTACTTTTAATCTGTAGTCCGACACTGTAACCATTCGGCCAAGCAGCTGTTACAATTATCAAAATGAGGAATCATGTGCCGAATGGCGGTGAACTACACCCTTTCAGAACACTACAAGCGTTTTGGCATATTTCAATATCATGAAAATATGACACCTTTAACCAGAACGATTCTTCAGTATCATTTTGGATCAAACCCACCGCATTTCGATATGTAAGATTCGTTTTGGTTAAAGGTGTCATATTTTATATATGAATGGAATTCCCTTCAAGAATATCGCCAAAAATTGCAAAAACAAACAAATGCTTATTTTCTAATACTCGTAATATTTTTTTATCAAATCTATTCTCGGTGAAAATTGAGAATATGAAAATTCAGTATTTTCTCTCTCAAGCTAATAACTTTTAAAGTAAACGAGAGGAAATTATATTTTCGGTTTATAAACGCAACACACTAAGGAAAAAAATACGGTCAAATCGAACACCTCCTTTGGCAACACAATATATCAACAGCATATATGTATTCCAATGGGTACTAAATGTGCACCACTGTTGGTTGACCTTTATCTGTTCTCTTATGAATATGACTGTATCCAGGCGCTTTCCAAAAAAAAAACGATAAATTCAAAACCCGTTCCTTCTCATTTACCAAACGCTAAATAGACGATCTTCTCGCTGTTGATAAATGACGCAGTGAAAGATATTTATCCACCTCCAGTTGATTTGAAGGAAACTACAGATAGCTATAACGGCACATCATCTTTAGGCCTATATCTCTATAAAAATGAAGCGGGACTTCTCTCTCGTCGATTTATGGCAAAAGACCTGATTCCAAGCGCCTCCACTCAACGTTTTCTTCAAATTTGGCGAGACATGTCGCATGTTGATAGCAAAGTACGAGCGTGGCGTGCCAGTTCTATGACGCTACGTTTCGTAACTTGTGTCTAATTCCACTTAACCCGGGGTAAGGGACCGTATGAACCCATGTACTTCAAGATCCTCATGGTGCTCATATGAACAAAGCGTGAATGAGCTATATAATTCTCTAAATCACGACTTTAAAACGAATGTCCTATGGATTAAGAATATTGATCAGCGATACGGATTTCATATTTTTGGAACATCATGATGTCTTGTCGGCATCATTGAAAACTGTTGACCTCTTCTCTCTTGCAGGAAACTAGTCTGTGTTTCTGTATACTAGGACTTTTTATTTTAATTTGGTGCTAATGCTGTTACATGGATTATGAAATAGGTCTTTGGATTATGGACGCAGACATTCTTATATGGGCGAAGGCTGAATAATGAATGACGGATCAGACGCTTGTAATTCCCGAAGATTCAAGGCTTGCTGCAAAATCCGTCAAAGACGAGGAGGTGAAGGTGACATTCAGGCCTTCATTAGTGGACGTTAGCGTTGCCTTCATTAAATTCGGACTTCTCGTTTTGCTTCTCAAAATCACAGAGTGTGACACTTGTACCTCGTCTTGAAAAGGAAGATTCTCATCTACTGTTGTTACTGTGGAAAGATGGTCTGAGAGCACATCCTTGTCACCAAATTTGATGTAAGAGTCTGAAATCTGACATTACCAAGACCCCCAGGTTTCTTTTATTTTGCTAATGTAAGTAATATGTCTCTGTGACATGATGGGTTAAACGTAACAGACCGTGAATATTTTGTAGTTGACTCTTGATCTTGAGCCAGTCTCGGCAGTGTTCGTTGGTCCAATTGAATGGATGAAGCCATAGACATGTTCCCTGTTTTGTTTGGTCTGTTGCATTTTCAGCGATTTGTACTCTTAAGCGTAGTAGTGGACACTGTAAACTTGTGTTTCTTGGTATCTGTAACTTCAGTGGGTCTGGTTGCATTCAGTGTTGTAGAAGTGCTAGGTTTAACACTGGATTCTGTATTCAGCTTTGAACTTCTCCGATCTCTTCTTGTCTTGGTGCGACATTCTGTTATGACAAAAGAAATCATCAATAACATGTGATGAAAGTTATCACAAGTGGAGAATACAATAGGACTATATGATGCTAAGTATCTACTATGGACTTCTAGGATATGAAACAGTCATATGGTACTGCTATGTGTACAAGTAGATGATCTGAATAGTATACATCAATATTGTTACATATTGCCTATGGTGCTTGTCTATTTTTGTAAATATGATCCAAAAAGGATCCACTATGAGGAGTTAGTTGAGTTACACCACTAAGGAAATACGGGTATTTGTACATGTTCGTGTACACCCCACAGCCATTCTGCCCTCTGTACATGTCTCTCGACAAATATATGTAGGTTTATTGTTTTGATGGGAATTTTAAGCCGTACGACGTCGGGCATTACAGGTTAGTTTTTCTGGGCATTCTTGCATTTACCAGGTTTACCCCATGTTGAGACGTTCAAGCTGATCTGTCATCACAACTCCCGAGCTAGCGTATCTAATTCCGCTTAAGCCGGTGCTAGGAGCCGTGTGGATACTTCATTATCTCCACATGAGCAGCTGCAATAAAAGCGCCGCGAGATACTAAGGCTACATTCGAGAATCCACCGTATTCTCGGGTCTGAATGTTAGGTGCGTAGGGATGCTTTCCTGTGGAGTCATATGGTTGCTTTTTAGCCGCCAGACGCCGTCAGTTTTTCCCACCTCTTGCATATCGCCCCAATTTGGATTCAAGCGACAGGAGGCGATCATCACCAGAGGCTCAAGATGTCCTGGCATGGAAATATCTGCGGGAAATCTGGTAATCGTTGGACACCTGATTCATAATCCCCCCTCCCCAAAGCCCGGTCTTGTCTCAATGAGGTGTGTGAGTCTCGATGAGAAAAGTTATCTGTGTTGTCTGAAGGGTGAAGCCAAGGTCTACAAGACATACAAAATCTGCATTCCACAGCCATTCATTACTGAGAACAGACTTTACATGAGTATGGAAAGAGTTCGTATTCAGTAGACTTACGTTCAAGTAATCATCACATGGTGCACTAATGGTGAATCGTATCTGGATCATAAAGGGCTTTTGAGCACGCAACCGCTCCATTTCTATGACTGCTCTGCTATTTGTTCGTACGGTATTCGAAGAGAATATTCCGAATGTAATCCTGACAATGTGGGTGTACGGCTGTGGGCGGTATACATATACTTTGAGATCTACCTTCACATGAAACGTATAGTTCCACTTCTGTTCAACCTTATTCTTTATGAATAGTTGTTGTCCATGCAAGTGTATTAGAGGAAACTGATTAATATAAGCCTTATGGTAACTGTATCGATAAAATTTTATTTTTGCCTAGTGTTTTGCTTTGGAGCTGAAAAGTCATCAAGAAGAATGCTCTTGAATGATACATGCTGTTGCTTTTCAGCATTGGTACTATCGAATTTCACATTAACAAATTTTGGAACATAGGAAGTAAATTCCTGTGTGTCTAGGATGTCTGGAAAGAAACCAGTAGCTATGCATGTAAGTCCATTTACTAATCCATCTTAAGTTTTCACATTGACAGTCAGCAAAACTCTTGTACCAATTGCAATTTGCAAGTGTTTTGCTAAGGCAGAAGTTGTGGGGATTCAGCCTGATTGGTTGCATCATCATATTTTGATGTCCTCCCACAGGCCTGGACAGGTCCTAAATCGCCCAGACAGATAGGGTTGAATACTCTCAGAATCAGGGAACTAGACATGGGGGTTTTATTTTCGCAGCAGAAATGTATTCATTCGTGCAATTCCATTGGTTTACATTCGTATTTCGTCATTTATATAGAGAAGCGTCCTTGGATATATAACTCTCCGCATTTCGGTTGATACCGTCAAATACGAGGCAACACAGAGGACGACAAAAGAAAGGCCTACAAAACGGAGAGTGTCGAGCCAAAGCAGGCGTATACGACTCCATCGAATAACATCACTTGTTTCTGACACATTACGATCCTGGCACATTGGGACAACAAACACGGCAAGTATAACTTTTTCAGTCGTTTGTGCCACCCTCAACTACACACTGTGTGCAAGCACAATGGCCCAGCTATGAGAATAACATCAGTTGTGCCTGGCGCAGAATACGGTTCTGGCACTGTGGGAGCACAAAAATGGTGCGTATATCAGATTCTCGCATAAGGAAACAGCAGTGCACTAACGCATTACTGGGAAGAGTAATCTGTGCAACCCTAAACTACACACCGTGCACAATCAGCCTGCTTTCAACATAACATCCGTTGTGCCTAGACAAGGGCGGATCCAGGGAAAATTCTTGGGGTGGGGGGAGGGGAGGATCGGCTATCACAGCTCAACATGCGAGGGTCCAGGGGCCGCCTAGGCACCGGAAGCTCCGAGGTCCTGGATCACCGGAGATGCGTTCTAAGAGTTTTCCTGAAAATACACCTGAACATAATGTACGCAGATTATGGTTGTATTTTCACGTTTGTTTCGCATTTTTAAACACGCATCGAATTGAAAAAACCACACATCATGCCCGAATCCAGTTAAGTTTTTAGATATATTTAGCACATACAAAACGATGATCTATACGTCATGGAACATCAGAAACCAATACCATACCGATACGATTCATTTACACAAATCTAAAATTGAAGCGACTCCTCATAGTCCAACAAGCGAGGGTCCGGTGACCGCCTAGGCTCCGGAAGATCAAGAATAGATTACTGAGGAGTTCTAAGCGTTTTCCCGAAGATAAATCGAAACATAATGTAAGCAGATTTATGGTTCTGTTTCCACTTTTGTTTCGCATAAGCACTCATCCATATTGAAAATTATCACATCTTATGCCTGGCTCCATTTGATTTTCTGGTTTAACACATACCAAAAAACCTATAAGACACCACGACACGTGGTGCGCTCGCGGCGCACCACATGAATAGATTATGGTCTGTTTAATAGGTCTACACGTATAGATACTCTAATAACATAATCCACATTCGTTTATTTTACATATCATTTTAAGGCATTAGTTCTACGTGGAATCCCAGGGTTCGCTGATCCCTCAAATTTTATTTTGCAGGTTTCATGGGTGGGGGGAGGGAGGGATCCACCCTTGCTAGCACAAATTACCATCCTGACAAAGTTGAACCACAGACACAGGTACCTCTCATTTTTCTCAGATTTTCGAATAAGGAAACAGCTTTTGTCTGGTACACGAATGCAAAGGGTGGTCTGTGCCACCCCAAACTACACATAGTGTGGACCTCCTATAAGTCGTTTTGGCACAGTGAGCCCACAGAAACGACAGGAGTCATTCTTCAGATTTTCGAATCAGGAAAGCTGCTTCGCACTGGTGCAAGATTCGAAAAGGGTAATCTATGCCACCCGCACCTACACACCGTGTGCAGACACTATGGCCCTGCTATGAGTATACCATCAGTTGTGCCTGACACAGAATACCAGTTACGTATTGACGTGGATAATCCTCGGATTGAATAGTGGAGTGGGGATGCATAATAAATGTAATAAATGTTCTTCTAGTTTAGTTTGCCGATTCTCATATGGATGTATTTAATAATATAGCTCAATTGGCTCCGATACACCTCGGCTATCAGTTATTGTCTACACTTTGCAAACTTGCATTGAATAAGATGTATTTTTAGAACTGTGATATCAAAGTCAACAAATGTGATCTAATAGGGTTGAATGTAATTCTCTCATACACGAAATACATAGGATGTTGGACCATGCCAGCTTTTACCAAGGCCTTAATTGATGGGCATAACCGAATTCCTAGCTCTAAATATACTCCTCTACAGCCCTTCATACTGCAACCAAGTAATTTGTCTTCAACAGGTTTCTGGTCTATTCTCATTTAATTGCATGTGGAATATGAATTCGAGGACCTTAGCGTTAACGTATATAATTTGACCTTCAGAAAATAGGCCAAAAAGGTCAGTTATATTCAATAAACTTTAGCTCCATCATCAGTTGCATATGTGGTATAAATTTGGACAATAGATATAATCCTACAGGAAATATCGTACTAACTAGTATCTGACCTGAACAAAATAGGTCAAGGTCAGTCATCTTCAGCAAACTTCTGAACCACCGTGAGATGTATACATAGTAATAATTTGAAATACCTAGCTATGTTTCTTCATGTTAAATCATAATAAACATCATATGACCTTGAAGAAGCAGGTCAGCTTCAGTCAACTGAGATAGGCTTCTAGTCAATCACACGTTGCATATGTAATTAGGCTTCCGATGTCAATCGGGGAGACTTCAATTATTGTTCGGATTATTTAGGCTTCCGATGTCTTTCGAATGGAAAGACCTATTGCTATTCTTCTGATTATGGAATAGATTGGAATAGAATAACAATAGGTATTTCCATTTCCAATGGATAGACCTATTGTTATTCTACGGATTATTATTATTATTCTGTTTTTGCAATAGCGGCTAAACGGCTTGGTATACAGCTTAGATATTTGGCACATTTGCAGATACTTGGCTGAAGTTTCTGGTACAGGTATTCAATTTTAACCTTGACCTTGATCTATTGAGCTATGGGCTTTTCTAATGAAAAGATCATTTTGCAAATATTGACCAAACGCATAAGACGATGCAGCTGAAATTTAGAATGTAAAAGTTTGAAGATTTACCCAACAAAATGAGCGAATAAAGTAAGTAGATCAGACAAGCAGTTTTCGAGTTGTCTTCCTTGGTGCTGTTTTACGTGTCTTCGGTGTACAGTCAAAACTAAAGAACATATCTGAAAGAAAGTTGATGGCTGGTAAGTCTTACATCTGGCCATGCTGTAGTTATAGTTTTGAATTGTTAAGTAACAAAAAAAGTAGTTATCTCCCCTTTAATGTTTTTCAAAATCCGTTATTTTATAAGGAAATAAGCTACGGCATTGATACTCCTAATATTAATGAACACTTTAATGACCGAAAAGACTGACCTTAACTTTGACCTTTGACCTCAAGGAGTGTCTCTATATGAGTGCAAAGTTTGGTGGTCAAATCCCAAACGGTTAATGCGATCAGCCTGAAAATAAGATCACGTGACCTACATGACGTCACAAGGTCACCACTTGTCTCACAACTCGGCTTTGACCTTGACCTTTGAAGTGGTAAGTATCCAAATATCGAAAATGCGGCTTCCAATTTCTGAAAAAATAACGCACTGACAGCGAAGAAACAATGCCACAATAGTGAGCACAATATGACTTTCTGTTGGCGCTAATTATAAAACGATCTGATATAACCTTGACCTTAAATATCACACAATGTAAAAAGCGTTGCATGGATTTTACTCAAAAACTACAGCTTGCAGGAATCTGTAATTTCGTACATTTGTTCCCCATAAAACAAGTATGACGTCACGGAATTTTCAACCTGACCTTGATCTTGGTTTTTGAGATATGGCCACCGACATTTTTCAGACTACAGCGCCATAACTTGAAAACTGTTTGGAATTCTAACGTGAGATTTGCGCATGAATGTAGGTCATTATATGACGTAACAGTAAAGCATTAAAAGCCATCAAGATATACCAGAAAGAATAGAACATAATTAGCAATAATTGAAATTTAAGCTTTATTTAAATTTTACGAAAAGTATTTACTCAATCATCACTATATTTAGCTATTATTGAGAGAATATATATATATGTATTTGCTTATGAATTTCAGGAATGTAGCTTTGATAGGTTTAAAGATATTAAAAAAGACAATTTTCCCTAACTATTAAACCGCTAAATGGTTCTCTCGCTCTGTTTGTGGTCATGTGTTGATTTCATCTATTGAATGGGCGTTGTCAATTTCGCTATAGCGATTCGGCTGCAGTGCTCGAGGCATCCCGTGTTCGCAATTAAATTAATGTCGTGTTACATGACGGGACTGGCTCATTTTTGGAAACCTTACAACTCTTGAATCGCAATAGATATGGACTTCTAATTTGTTGCCTGTTACTTCCAAGAATGAGTTCTTTCGTTGACAATGCCGTATCCCGTATTTCCTGATACAAACGCAACTATGGAATCAATTTTGCTTCATGTCACATGACCATCGATATTTGGAGTCATTTTGTCGGGCAGAAAAACAGTCTGTGAGAAGCACAGTCTCCAGGCGACCAAAACTCAAGCTTAACTGTCTCCATTCAAGCCATTGTTTGGACTCCAGGGACGATTTTCTAAACACATTTCAACATACTAACATTTTCAGATCGATGAATGAGCCGTGTATGGCTCAAATAGAGCACGGAAATGTGTTCAACAGCTGCCGCTTACCAAAATAGGCAGGTTTGTTAGAAGAAAAACGCAATAGAAAACTATAAGGTAGTAACAAGCATTGTGAAAAAACGTGTCTGTGCGTGTAAAGCGATCAAAACAATGGTCGCGACCATGTATTTACTCATTTGCAGTAGGAAGGGAAAGACTGCGTCATTGTACCAACAATGTCTAGTTATTATTAGGTCTTTCCATTTCAGATGGAAATACCTATTGTTATTCTATTCCAATTTTCGGAGCATTTATTGTACAGGGCAAAACGACCTCAACGATTTCATGTACTGTTTAGATATTGCGCACACGTATAGATAGTTGTCTTAGGTTACGCATGATTTTCTCGACACTTGATTTTGACTGACCTTTTGACCAATAAGCTCTCAAATTAAAAATTCATTTTGCGAAAACTGACTAAACGGATAAGAGTCTGTGACTGAGATTTGGAATGTGGAATGTTCACCTCGTACATTTCGGGAAACGCGTGTGAAAGTTTAAATTCTCAATATTATTCTAGTCAGATTGGAAGCAGCTTTGTAGATTTATCCATGAACTATTCATAAAATTGTATCTGAGTATGAGGGCTATATATTATTTAGCTACTGATTGATAACACACAGCTTGCATGACAGAAAGTATTCGCCAAATAGCTTTTTTTGGAAAGGAGTAGTAGCACCATGCGCTAGTCTGGCGTCATAGCGATAATTCACTGCAGTTAATAAATTCGGTATAATAAAACTTGTCTTTTGCCTCGGTCAGGTCTGCTTGGCCAAGTCTGACCTCGGGTCCAGGTTTCATGATATTGACTCCGTCACAAGTTAATAAGTGTATAGTGTTTGCATATGAAATTTCCAGATTGTAGCCTTGATATTTTTAGAGATATCGATCAAACAACTTTTCCCCTCTATTAAGCCGTTAAATGGTTCTGTCGCCGTAATTGTTGTCACTTGTTGATTTCATCTCCCATTCAATGAGCGTTGTCCATTTCACCTTTATAGTCGAGGCATCGATTAAGTTAATGTCATCTTACATGACGAGCTGGCTCATATTTGGAATAGTTATAGCTCTTCAACTGTAACAAATACTGATTTCTTATTTACTGCCTGGAAATCCAAAATATAATTGAGTCAAAATATTTTGGTCACGCAAATATAAATATGAATAAATATTCCCATTAACTAATCAATTCGAAGTGAAAATGAAAGAAAACAAAAATTCGTCCACCTCGGGTGGGTTCGAACCACAGACCTCTGGGTTACTAGACGAACGCGTTACCTATTAGGCCCCGGTGATTCGCGTCTATTAATCCGGATATACGTTCCTATATTGTAAGACTGATTCATTATTAGGTCTTTCCATTCCAGATGTTCAAATTCTCAGTAATTTGAATACAGAATTACAAAAAAAAAGAAATTAGAATATGTATATCTGTGACCTATTTGTTCAATAAATTGACAGGAGATCACCGAAGCTGGACTGTCGGGTTTAACAGCCGGGTTGGGTAGGCGGATGTTGCTAAACAAAGTCAGACGCTGGATCACGTCTCAGTAACTTATCGGAGTTCATAGCATCCAGTCAGACCCTTCAATAAAAAAACATATATGCTTCGAAATAGCTCGAACATACGCGATGTATTCCTTGAGGTAAAAATGTCACCAATTCGACGAGAAAAGTGGATGTAATAAGTTTTTGTTTAACCATTATGTATCCCATGTTCCAAATTATTCATAGAGCATCAGTCGACGTATTATACAGCTAGGCTTTCAATAACCCTTCAACAATGAGATAAGATCGAAATTTATAAATGTGTGATTTCACGTGAAATGATTCTAGAGAGAGGTGGAGAACTTAAGGATAGCTGTCCCCTTAGAGGCAGTTTTTGCACCCCCGTGACAAGTTGTCGTCTGTATCAATAAATATACAAGATAACCATAATAAACTATATATTTTATGAAAGCGTACATCGTAGGGATTCCAACTATATGATTTGTATAACCGACGCTGCTACTGTGTGGAAAATATTTCAATTTTAAAAAATGAAAATGAAAACAATAGCATCTATTTTTCAATCGAAATTTCATGAAAACTGTTGGTCTTGTTTCAACTTTGATAGTATACCTTGATAGGAGGCAATTCGAACTAGTAGGGCCTGTCTCATTTTTTTTAATTTATGCCTGGTTTTGTTTTTACAGCTATTTTTGAAAAATAAATGAAAACAACGTACTATTTTACGGTCGTTTGTCTTAAATGTTGAATAATTAAAAAACTAATCCGAACTTACATAAAGTGAGATAGAGTTTACTAGATCACCTTATAAGTAACAAGCATGCCAAATTTCAAAACTGTAGCATGGATACTTTTCGAGAAATTAACGTTTAAATCTCGGATTTTGTACAAAAATGAAAGGCTAGAAATCGAGCAAAATGTGTCCAGCTATACATCTGATGAATTAATCCAATTTTTTCGCTTGAATTCTATTGTCAAATACATTTTAATCTGTCTAATGGGACCTAATCGAATTCCTGTTTATTCTGGATAACTGTTGCACTAAGTTTTTTTCATCAAGGCGGTTTGGTTTAAACAATATTTTATTTCCTTTCAAGAAAGAGGATCGGCGAACAGGTCATATTGTTGTTGGTTCGGAAATCCCTCCTTTCATCTAGGAGCACCCTCTTACAGAGGTATTTAGAAGCTTGCAGTAACCCCTCCGCTTACTAGGGTGGTCGAGACAGGGTCAGTAGCAGTCGAGGTCCCGTGCTGTGCAGGCTGTGCAAGTAACTTATTTACAGTGCATTGACACCTCCAGACTGTACATATAGACCCGTCCCTTTTTCTGACCAGGTGTGTGCGATGTACTACTGTGAGTGGATTTATATAGCGGTCACTGAAAGACACCCAGGTACTTTATTCCCCAAGTGCCTCCGCTGGCGAAGGTCTAGCGTAGCAACTAGTTCCACCATCAGTCCATATTACCCTGGACACCGAATCAGTCCAGCGCCTTGTGAATAGGCGAGTATATATGTAAGCGGTCACTGGCGACGGGCGAACCCACGCCAGCTGTAGCACTCTGGGTCAGAGTCAGACACTCTAACCATTCGGCCACGACACGCTCACATAAGCCTATTTTAACGCCTCTCCTAACATTTGTAATCTTGAACATATATCATACAGTAAGTTTCGTTATATATATTTCATTGTTTAACAAGATGGTTACGTTTTCTTATATATTTATATATTTCATTACTTTTGTTGGTAGACCGAATTTATAGATATATATGTAAATTTTTACTATCACTGTGTTGATATAACAGTATATTTTATATGTGATTTGCTAACATAAGCCGATGTGGTTCTAGTGCTGCTTCATAGCCTCATGTTGAAGATATTATTGATCCGTGACAAATCTTCTGGATTCTGAAATAAATCTTCCTACTTTATTGAATAAATTCACATTTTCCTCTAGTGTGAGAGAAGAACTCCCAAACAGAATTGTTTCCATTTCGGGTATATCGTCTAGATTGCCAAATATTTCTCGCCTTCGATCAGTGTATCTTGGGCAAGTGTAGAAGAAATGTCTCGCATCTTCGTATCCATGGCCACAGAGGCAGGTGGTTGTATCCAAGATATGTCTATGGTACATATGTGCTTTAAGAACAATACAGCCTAAATGTAACTGTGCATGTATAATTTCAGCGTGTCTGTCGTTTGTGTAGTAGAATTGCGGCACCTTGTTATCATTTACAGAGAGGGCGCTACAGAACGCGCGATAAGATTCACAAAGACGAGTATTAGTGTCAAGCTGGTTCCAGAGTCGTGTAGTAGATGGCAAAAATGAATTAGCATGTAGGCACGTTCTGGATTCGGGAACCCGTAAATTTTGTGCGTTCCTTAAACTATAATTGGACATGTCAGACACTCGACCAGGAACTAGTCGAGAAAGGTACTCTGGGCTGATTCCATTTGACATTTTATAGAATAGTCTCATTTTGTGACGTCGTCGACGTTCTACAAGTGGTATAAAGCCAGTTTCTTTATATAATAAATTGTGACTTGTTCCACGAGCGCATCCACTAATTGTTCTCAGTGCATTTAATTGTAGTTGTTCAAGCATTTCTGCTTGATAGGTATAACAATTATCCCAAACGATGTCAGCGTAGTCTAAGATCGGGAGTATGAATGAACTATATAAACGTACAAGGGATCTACGAGATAATCTATAGTTCAAGCTTCTCAGGCAGTTTATCATTCGGCTGACCTTATTAAGGAGGTTATCGACATGAGCGTCCCATCGGCCTGAAGACTGCAAGGTAAGTCCTAAGTGCTTATGTGAGTGTACCTCAGCAATAGGGGTATCATGCATGAATAAAGATGGAACAGTTTGGGTGTCTTTTTTATTAGAGAATAACAATGAGACCGTTTTTTCTACACTGAATTTTACGAGCCAAGTATCCGCCCAGCGTGAGATTTTATTTAGATTAGGGTTCAAGATGTTCGCGCCTCTACTCGGGTTTTCAACAGTAATATATAAAGACGTGTCGTCAGCAAATAGCCTGATGTTTGCGCCTATGTCGTGTACGATATCATTAATATACACGAGGAACAATAATGGACACAAGACTGACCCTTGTGGCACGCCAGCAGCAATGGTCTTTTGAGTTGAAGTTTTACCAGAAATCACCACGACCTGTTTCCTATCATGCAGGTAATCACCAAACCAAGTGAGCAAGTTGTCTTTGATCCCGATAGAATTAAGTTTACGAAGCAAGCCCTTGTGCCATACTCTATCAAAGGCTTTTTTTATGTCGCAAAAAACTGCTCGGACTTCTTTTCCATGATCTAAAGCACTACATATATGTAGTTGTATATGTCAAGTAGTTGGTAAACAGTACTATCGCCAGGAATAAAGCCGGATTGGAGGTTCATTATTAAATTATTATCAATTATAAAGTTGAAAATATATTTGTGTATACATTTCTCAAAAACTTTACTCAGATTACTTGTTAGGGAAATAGGGCGGTAATTTTTTATATCACTTATACTATCTTTTTTGTAAATTGGTGAAACATTTGCTTCTTTCCATATGCTGGACATTACACCGTTCAATAGGCACATGTTGAACAGTTTCGACAAAGGATATGATAACTCGCTAGCACATCATTTGAGAATTTTATTGCTGATCCCATCAGGTCCAACTGATTTATTGACATTTAGGTTTAGGAGGATATCTTCAACTTCTTGCTTGGATAAATTGATGTTATCAATTGTGCTTTCATTGGTTTCATTAATGGGAGGGAGCTAATTCAGTTTGTTCGATAAAGTAATCATTAAATGCGTTCGCTATATCCTCAGGGTTAGAAAAAATATCATTGTTCAATTGCATGGACGGTAGGTGACCTGAGTTAGCTTGTGATTTTGTAAACTGTTTAATCAGTTTCCACCAGTTTTTAGATCCAAAAGATTCACTGGCAATTTTTTAATCTGTATTTTTATCGTATTTATCCTTCATCTGTCTATTTAAAGCCACGCTTTCGTTTCTGAGTCGTCGAAAGATTTCCCAGTCTTCAGGTAAGTTAGTTCTTTTGGCTTTCTTATGGGCTTTATCGCGTTTCCTCATTGACCTACGTAACTCGCAGGTAAGCCATGGTTTGTCACGAGGACGTATTGTGACCATTTTGTTTGGAATAAATACTTGGCAGGCATCCATAATATACTTCGTTAATTTGACAGTAATATCATTAACATTTTCGATATTAAATATAGTAGTATTCCAGTCTGTTTCATTAAGGAAGTTCTTTAGTCCAGGAATATCCATTTGAGCATAGGACCAAACTCGGCGCTTGAATGGGGGCATACTTGGTGTTGTAAAATTTAGGGTTACAGTGACAGCATGATGATCACTACAGAAAGGGGACATAACCCCAGAATGTAACACATGATCAATACATGATACTAATATAAGATCTATAAGAGATCGTGAGTATTGAGTTATTCTTGTCGGTTCGGTAATAATCTGCTTTAGACCAAAGAGGTGTTGAATTTGAACTGTTTTGGGATCTGTATCATTGAGACAGTCTGCATTGAAATCACCTACTATTATACATGTAGTTGACATATCACTTCTGGCCAAGACTAACGCATCATGAATTAGGTCCCAATAATTAACGCGAGCCGATGGTTGCCTATAAAATGTTCCGAAAAGAAATTTGTTATTATTTGACCTTACCTCACACCATGCAGTGTCCAGACCGTGGACGGCAATATCAGGCCTCTCTTTGTAAACAAGTGACTCTTTTATATAGATCACTATTCCTCCACCTCCACCTTCAGCATCAACTCGATCTTTACGTATTGGGGGGAAATGATAACCTTTCAATCTCAAGGTTTCGTTTGTCACGGTTTGGTCCAGTCTTGTTTCAGTGACGGCAATTATGTCGTAACTGGACAGTTCAGCATACAATAAGTTCAATTTGTAGCGCAAGCTGTTCAAGTTGATATGCACGATTGACAAATATCATGGACCGGGATTGGTTTCAATATCACCGGCGAGTACTAGAGCTAGGAGAACAATAAGAACAAGGTGAGCCATGTCGCACGAGAAATTGCGAATGCCTTTGCTGTTTGACTGGTTGTTACACTTCAAATTACAACACATATAAGGGAAGTGGGAAGAGGTGCCGACATACTGACAGAGTCACATGACCTCACAGTATAGTCTTCCGGTTAACCTATTCTAAACCACACACCAAGAATCTAACGATTCGTGACATGTGTTGTATCTCAGGTACGCTTTTATTGTACCTGTTCATGTGGCAACTTGGATGATATGACCACACGGCCCCTAGCACCGGCATAAGCGGTATTAGATACAAATCTAGAGAGCTATGATGGAATTGCTCTGACAACTCGTATATTGGTAATTGGTGAGCTGTTTCGCTGTGACAACTCGTACACTGGAAATTGGTGAGCTGTATCGTCGTCAGATGAAAATGACGGCATTTAACACAAAAGACTAGTCTGTAAAGCCCGATGTCGACCCAGGATCAACTTCCCACAAATGCCAACATATATCAAAGACCAAAAGGTCTGTACAGGGGGCGGGCCTCGGGGACGAAACGTCCACCAGCAGAATCTCGCCATATACAGGTAAAAATTACAACACATATAAGGGAAGTGGGAAGAGGTGCCGACATACTGACAGAGTCACATGACCTCACAGTATAGTCTTCCAGGTTGGAGACATATACTGGTTTGAAGTTCTAGGAAGGCATATAAAAGAGAGTAGTATTAGCAGAAGTAGCAAGCAGGACACAAATTTAGAATTAGCATGTGAAAGTACAGAGGTCGAGGGCGAGGACTTAGGCAAATTATATCCGATGTTTACGTCAGTGAATGGATCAACTGGGTTTGGGTAATTGCTGCAGTTTTCAATTATCTTGACGGTTTTTGGTGGTTTAAAG
Organism: Hanleya hanleyi; assembly: GCA_036873755.1. Taxonomy (NCBI): domain Eukaryota; kingdom Metazoa; phylum Mollusca; class Polyplacophora; order Lepidopleurida; family Hanleyidae; genus Hanleya; species Hanleya hanleyi. The sequence goes on along the minus strand of JAVTVY010030371.1, from coordinate 83,495 downwards.
TCCAATTAAAAACTTGAAAAAGTCCAATTTAAACTTGAAAACTTGCTAAAACTTGTTCAGCTGAGAATTTTCACACCTGTGTAGATCACTTCACGGCGGGTGTCTGAGTGAAGTGTCACTGTTATAATTAGAAACAAAAATACGGATGTTTACATGGCTTTGATCAGAAGGAGGTAGATTAATGTAAATAAGTAGGACTAATAGATACTTAGATTGCCATAATACTGCGGAAATGAGTTTTGGAAAGTGAAATGTAACAGACAAAAATAATAGTAGCCAAGCCCAAGCTAAGGCAATCTGTTTGTTCCAGTGCCTCGGAAACTAAATTTTTAATCCTAATATTGAAGCACTTCTATTTATAATTTTGATTTCATTTTTTCACCAAATGTTAGAGGAAATGGTGAATATTGGAATGAAGAAATAAAAAAAAATGACCAATTTTGACCCTCTAAGGCGACAGCTATCCTTAACTTCTTCATGTTTCAGCGTTGTTTCACCTTATTTGTTTGTTATCACGTGACAGTTCAGTATCAGAATGACCGTGACCGTGTGTTAAACGAGTGACCACGAGGAATGAGTTGAGTTATTATATACCATCAGGGATACAGAGAGCCTTTTAATAATTCTTAATCGGACCAATAAAAATATAAAAAAAAGTCTTGTGAAATAGTGATTTGTGAAATTGCTTTTCTCATGTAATTGGCGCAATATCTTTTAGTGCTTCACAAAAGTGTCAAAATATATGGATTTGAAATCATCCGTGTGCAACATTGGTCACTGTCACTAGCTGCTGACCATTTTTGCTTCCAAGATTTATCAATCGCACATATGACACATGCTGAACTATTTCAGAGTTCGTTTACACAACATATACCTGGTGCACTGCCTCTACTTATGTACACAACCGACTTGTTCAGTGTAGTTACGGCAACATTATACGTCAGTTATTTACTATGTAGGCTGTTGATTATTTTACATATATCTTTGACAAATGACGATGAATACTCTATTCCTACGAAGTAGGCTCTCATTTGTAAACTGTCCGGTAATGAGTGAGTCAGTGAGTGAGTCAGTCAGTCTATCCGAATCCTTTCGTTGGCAAAATAAGGAGAACCGTTGAAATTAGAACCTTGATTTTTGGCATGAAGGTGCATTAGGGCACTGTTACCAGCAAGAGCTGACCTACTTTTGACGAAAATTTCCGGTGATTTTTGATGAAAATCACTGCTGATTCTGACTTGGGCAGTGCCCATCTTAATATAGGCAGGATTTCAACTAGGGGGAGGGGGGATTTCCAAGAGTGCAGTTCGCGTCGGAGTCCTAATGCCTAAGACAGGTCCTGTGACGTTAGTCACACTGTCATGTTTTATTTTGTAGAAACGTTTAAATCGCGTTTGGGCAACAATCTTATATCTGACTCTAAAACCCTATCCGCTTTGAATATCAACGTGAATTCTGAAGAAGTATTATACAGAAATCCTTTCCCTACTTCACAATCTGGATCATAGGTTTTCGTAATTGGTATATCCGAAAGTTGGCTCGATCCCGCAACACAAGAGTTGTATAATATTCCTGATTTTGTACATTAAAGACGAATATACAAACTGTTTTATTCGTGAAGATCTCTCAAAAGTTGATCAAAATGGCGAATACGAGACTCTTTTTGTTGAAGTTAACGACAATATCAACTCTTGTGTTGTGGGACTAATTTATCGGCCACCTGGTAAAAGTGTTGACTATTTTACTGCAAGTCTTTTGAATATGTTTGATATTTTAAAACCTGAAAATAAACAGTGTATGTTGCTTCACGACTTTAATATCGACTTACTAAAGACAGGAAATCATAGCCCAACTAATTCATTCTCTGAAATCATGAAATCGTTTCACTTTATTCTGAAGATATGTAATCCAACTACAGTAAAATCAAGATCAGCAACACTCAATGATAGAATTTTTACAAATTTCCACGAAGATGACATAAGTGCTGGTATCTTACTGTCAAACATTTTTGATAATTTCCCTGTATTCTTCCATTGTAACTCTTCAAATTCCAAGCACAATAAGCAGAACAATATAACATATAGGCAAATTAGCACCAGCAACCAGACTTTTTTCGAAGAAAAAATACAATCTGTCGATTGGAATATTTTATATATGGAAACAAATGTTCATTCAGCTGCTAGGTCTTTTAGGGACACAATTAATTCCATCTACAACGAATGTTTTCCACTTAAATGCCATAAAAAAAAACAATGAAAAAAACTTTGCTACAATCAATACATGAAAAAAATCGAGTATATAGATTACGGATGACCACACGTAACACCGAACTGAACAACAGATACAAAGCATATCACAATAAACTAAACCACGCGTTACGGATTGCGAAACAGATATACTATGAAAACAGTACAATAACAACATTCAGGGAACATGGACAACTATAAGTAGTTTATTAGACAAGGCTAAATCTTCGATCTTACCTTCTGCCGTTGTTGTAAATGGTATACAGAGACCTCAAATCCTGAAGACATAGCAAACTGTTTCAATAAATATTTCTGCTCAGTAGCTACTGAACTTGCTGATAAAAATCCAGCCACCAATTCAGATTTTACGTCTTATCTAAATAATTAATATACGAGTGAGTTTACGTTATCACCATGTAGCCCAGAAGAGATTTCTAATGTAGTTCAATCTTTGAAAAACGCCTCCCCTGGTCAGGATGGAATTCGCATGTCGCTAGTAAAACCTACATGTATAATAAACTATGTCACCTCCCCAATGTCGTTTCTACTAAATCTGTCGTTCGCAACAGGTGAATTTCCGAATATTTATAAAATTACTAAGATCAGCCCAATATACAAAGATGGGGGAAAAACAAAGTAACTAATTACAGACCGATATCTGTACTCCCTTTCTTAAAATATTTTAAAATATTTGAAAAAGTGATGGCAAACCGAATGATCTCATATCTTGAAGACCAAGGCATCATCAGTCCCAGCCAATTCGGACTTCGTGCAAACCACTCAACTTCCCATGCTGTAGTGTCACTATATGAAAAATTAGCCATCGCCAAAGAAAATAAACAATTTAGCATAACGACGTTTCTTGACATACTTCTAAAAAAACTTGATTATTACGGCTTTCGAAATATAGCAAATGACTGGTTCAGAAGTTACTTTTCAAATCGCACCCAAATTGTCTCCCTCAACAATACATTCTCAACACCTTCTAACATTACATGCGGAGTTCCCCAAGGTTCAATTCTTGGCCCAGTCTGCTTCTTACTGTACATCAATGATATCACAGCTGCTTCAGATCTTGATATTACTCTATTCGCCGACGACACAAGTATTACCTACTCTTCCTGCGATCCGAAATTCCTTTCTGAAATCGTTAATGTGGAATTATGCAAATTATACGAATGGTTTTGTTGCAATAAGCTCTCTCTAAACGTTTCTAAAACAAAATGCATATTCTTTAAGCCGCATCGTTCGTCATCTTCGTTTCATCCAGTTATAGAAATTAACAACATTGACGTAGAACTTGTTGAAAATTTCAAATTTTTAGGAGTATATTTTAACAACAAACTCATCTGGCAAACACACATAAGCAAACTAAGCTCAAAATTATCAAGAAACATCGGGGTAATCAATAATACCAAGGACTGTGTCAATAAAAATACATTAATCACTCTGTACTACACATTATTTTACGCACTCGTTACATACTGCAGTATAGTATGGGCGAATACCTTTCCTACTCACACTGCTTCACTTACTGTTAAACCACTGGTTCGTATTATTGGCAAAAAACCTAAATACGCCCATACTAAACCATTATTCATACAACTAAACATGTTAACTTTCAATAAAATCAACGACTTTATAATTCTAAGTTTAATCCACAAAGCTATACACCAACCATCTTCATTGCCAATTCGCTTTTAAACTTACTTTACCAGACTGCACAACATTCATCAATACCAAACACGACAGAAACACCTCAGTCTTTATCGACCGTTTTACAGTTCTCAGCTATCATTTTATACTACTTATATTAAAGAACCGCGAATATGTAATCAACTTAGCACAGAACTCCAGTCAAAAATCCTTATTCAAAAAAAGATTAAAATACCACTTACCAACTCGCGATATTCAAAATTAAAAAGTAAAATGATCATTCAGTAGCATACCGTAAAGAATTATGTAATATCATGACATTAAGGAAGGGAATTTGGCTTAATGTCACACTCAAGTTTGTTTCACTCATATGGTGACAGTCAGTTTGGTTGGTGGAGGAAGCCGGTCATGACATTAAGTCTCATATATATTGGTGTGTGTGTGTGTGTGTCTTTTTTTATATATGTATGTATAAATAAAAAGTTGAGATGTCCAGGATAATATAAGAAAAAAAAAATGAATATCGAAGACAGCGTTTACTGCAACCGTTCAGTATTGCCTGAAGAGCCACCGAATAAAGATGTGGCGAAACCGGTTGCAGTAAACGCTGTCTTCGATATTCATTTTTTTCTTACATGTATGCATTTTATGTGACTACGTAGGCACTGGCACAGGGATGTATTAAACAAAACTCATTTCCTAAAAATCGTTCCTAGAGACAAGTTTCTGATGGTTTAAAAGGCTGCTATAGTTCAGCTTATGCCATGGCAGTAAATCGTAAATTTCACTCACCAACCTGTGTTAGAGGATATAGTTTACTGTAAGCTATGATTGGCTTCAGATTGAGTGACTGCCTCAGTTTAGGTTGGAGAGTCTGATATTCCTCCTTTAGCATACGAGCGGCTTCAACATATCGCCTGCTATAGGGAATCACAAAAGGTATTATCTCCCGTTTAGACTGTTTACCTAGATCGATATTCATGCCGAAAGGATATCGTGTTTGTAAAGTTTTGATCCAAAATGTCTCGCGTATCGCTCTTAGATCGTCAGTCTCTTCCTGTGTGGTGAGAGTGGGGATTTGTTCAATAGGCATGATCTCAAAGTGTTCCTGGAAGATGTGTTCTGGGAGATTGAAATGGTCGTTAACCGGACCGTCGTTTTCGAGAAAAATATCAGATTGATGACGCGTGGCTCGTTCCCTAAATGTCCTTTTTGCTTCACCGATATACTGTTTAAGACACTTTTTACACGTAATGAGATATATTACGTTCACCGAGTCACTTGTGAGATGGTCTCGTAGTTGATATTTGTTTCTCGTTTGTTCACTTTTGAAGTATGTTCGAGTCGCGATGAATGTATCAAGTTTACATCGATCTTTTAGGCATTTTTTAGTTTGACCATCGCCGACGTTGGGGCGATTATGTTTGATCCTATGTATGTATGTATGTATGTATATATTCATAGTTATATATATCATTGTATCATATTGTATTATTTCCTAATGCGACGCTTGGACAATATTACTAATGTTGTGCTTTATGTTCCACATGTACACATATCTAACTATCATTTCCTTTCTATATACGTTCAAAACAATAGTAATTGATCTCTCTGAGCTCTTGTATAAATCACCATTCTATTGTTTGTAGAAAATATCTATACACTTAAATCTATTTTCATTATCATATATACTAAATTACTATGGGATAGAACAAGCCCATCTGGGTTTTATTCCCGCCATTATCACACCAACCACTATGTCTGTACATATGTATTATCTGATCCATTATTGTATCATTGTTATGTCTATTGTTATGTTGGTATATGATGAATAAATATCAATCTATCAATCAATCAATCATTTTCACAATAGCAGAAGTCGTAATCGCTCTGAAACCTGGGCGCTTCTGTTCATCGGGATTCCATTTTTTTAATTTCCTGAATTTTTCCTGTTCAAGTTCATCGATCTGTTTCCGCTTTCAGTAGACTTCTCGCTGAGAATGTAGGTCTTTGTTTGACCTTGATCATGATTCCCGACTGTGTTCGCATAACCAGGCCGATTCTTTTCTCTGCTTTGTGGTTAGGGTCCAACTCTATCTCGTACCTGAAAAATACATTCACATACTGTAATTCCAAGTTTAGAGAAGCCATGAAACCAGTTGGAAATACTACCTAAAATGTTATTGGTAGAGACAAAGATAACCACTTCCCTTTAACTTTGTAAACGTTAACCTGCAATGGTGATAGGGACAAAGAACGGTCCAATTTTACAAGAAGTTACATACTGGTACCCCTCCACCAGCTGATATCCCTCTCCACCAGCTGATATCCCCCTCCACCAGCGGACATGCCACCCCCACCAGATGACATGCCCACACCATCTGGCATCCCCCTCCACCAGCTGATATCCCATGCACCAGTTGACATCCCCGTTCACCAGCTGACATCCTCGACACCATTGTACCCAAGACATCGCAAGAACAACGAGGAGTTAAGATGTACGGCGTTTCTTTATCTCGGCCAGGCTTATATTGTAGATATTCATGTAGACACAATGTATGACGTGACCAACAGTCCCTAGCACACACATTGTATGGCATGACCAAGAGCTAGTGCAAACATTGTTTGACGTGACCAATAGCCCCTAGCGCACACATTTTATGACGTGACCAAGCGCCCTAGCGCACACATTGTATGAGCTTTGAGAGCGTCAGATTTAAGTAACGGGTCGAAGAAAGTAATGACAGAAGTTCTTGGAAAGCAGGTTCTTCACAAACCAGCGGAAGTTCACCCCATACAGATTACGAGTGAGCGAATACATTCAATCAGTTTGAGAACAAAGAACAACAAGACGCCATTTAACCAGGAGAATTTCAACCTACGTGCTAGAAAGGATAAAAACAAATCCAATAGCGATTAGGACATTGAACGGCGAATGTGACAAGAATCCTGACTGCATTGATCCCAGCTACAGCCCGAGGAACCACCAGTTCATCTCAGATTTGATGTTATTTCTGTATCTCTGTCACTCTTCTATTGAAAATGAAAACACCTTGTATGACGTAGCCATACCAACACCGCTAATGCGAATCATATTACTGAAACCTCTGGCACACAACCGTCAATGAAGCAACCTGTCTGCTTGTTTTTACCGATATCTCGGATAATAACAGGCTGGAAGCTGTTTGCGTTCACCCGTTTCCAATTGTTGTTTCCAACATCAGCAACATATTGGTACAAATATCCTATCGCTCTTGGCAAATCTATTCTCTCGTGAATACGTCTATATGGTAAAAACTATAAACATTCCAGGGCTGCGGAGGCTATATGCCCATGAATTTGAAGGATACCCCTATATTTCAGATTGGTCCGATATCTGTATTAAAATAATTCTATACTATTTCGACATAGATAACAGTTCTTCGTCTGACACATGGTAGTTTCGTTGAAAGGGCATTGTTATATTCCAACAAAGGAGATGTACGATTACCTGTATAAGATCTTTGCTAAGATCAGTTTCAGCTCATTCATAGCAAACGTCTGGCCTATGCAATTTCTAGAAAACGAAACAGAAACAGAAACATTTCAAAGGAGCAGTGGCTACTCAAAATACTTCTATCGAGTTATTTCCTCACGCAATGTGCAATACTGAAACTTAATCATAGTTATGTCCCGTTGGATACCTAGATGTTGTTGTGATATCTTGGTGATTGTTTGTGATACACAGATGCTATTGGGAGATATCTAAATGAAACTTTATAAGCAATATCTTGAATGCAGTTTAGGAATACCTAGATGGAATTGTAATATCAGAGGTGAAGGTTTGAGACACCTGGACGATATTGTAATATTAAAGGCGAAGGTGTGAGTTATCTAAATGATACAGTGATACCTTGATTGAATGTTTGAGCTATCTAGATGAGATTGTAATATAATGACCCTCCCTGATGTTATTAGGCATTATTATAATGCCCCTCCCTGTAATAATAATGCCCCTCATTATAATAATGCCTAATATTATTAGGCATTATTATAATGACCCCAGTTTCAGGGAGGGTCGTAACTTTCCATACACCTGGGGGAAAACCTGAATAACTAATAATATCATGGCTCATGAAGGCTTGTGATATCTAGATTATATTAAGACTTTTAGTTATCTAGATAATATTGTAATATCGTGGAAGACTGTTTATGATACCTAGATCATATTGTGATACGGACGAGATACCTGAATGAAAGTGTATATATTGCATATTATTGTGATATAATGGATGTAGGTTTGATATATACCTGGAACCAGCAGAGAATGGAATGAATGCGAACGGGTCTCGTCGGTTGCTGTTCTCAGGTGCAAACCTCTCCGGTCTGTATTCCTATATTCAAACATAAAAAGTGAATAAAACGATTAATTAATAGATAAGGACAGGATTAATAAAAGCAAAACAGTTAACAGGTTAAAAAAATAACCCACCATCTTATTTTCCAATTGGAAATAGATATTCACAGGATTTGCACACAAAATTAAGACACAAATGCAGCCAATGGAACTCTGATCTCTGCCGTGTTCATTTGGTAGACAGTCCAGCTTGGTCGTGTAATGAGGATGTTGAAGATGCTTTTCATTACTTCCTTCAATGTAGCAAATATACACACTCTCGCGCTGAGCTATTACAAAAAGTACCGACTCCAATAACTCTGGATACGCTATTATGGGGAAGTAAGAATTTCAGTAAAAAGTAAAACCAGGAAATATTCATTGCCGTACAGGATTTTATCAGTGACACAAACAGATTTTAACAAGAAAGTGTAGTATTCATTCTCGCCCTATACAGAAACATTTATTATTGAAAACCCCGAATTCCTCCATGGCTCTGCTTGTGCATGTGTATATATTTGTGACCTCATTATTTGTTCATTTCTCCCATACCTGCCTTCGCTATGTTGTTTTATATTTGTATGGAGAGGGTTTATCTAAGTTGTCAGAACTTGTTACCAATCCTTTTACCATTTTGAAGGTAATAAAATATGTTTAAACTATACCGATAGCATTGCCCATTGAAGTATGGATGTACGTTCGACCGTGCTTTCAAAGTTACAGTCAGTCATTATGTTCGAGTTAAACCTCTAATTCATCGCCAAAGAGAAGCCTGGCATACATTTAAGCGCCTAGAAGCATCGCCTTCTCGAATCAGGTTCGCGAAAGTACCTTGTAGTTGAAATCGTAACAATTTTTTTACAGAATCAAGCGAATAAAACAGGCCCGAGGTGTACATACCAAAGACAGATCCTTCTGAAATATTACTGAACAGAACGGGGTGAGTGAGTGAGTGAATAGGGTTTAACGTCGTTTTCAACAGAACGGAATCATGAACAATGGAAACACTACAATTGGCTCTTTTGTCTTAGTCGATGTGAGCGAGCAAATAAGTGTCAATGGCTATCTCAGAATCAGATCGGTGACTTTCCCGATGGGGCAGTATTGATATGTGCGATCAGTCACAATGGCAAAGATTCGTTACACATTAATACAATTTTATAAAATCTAGTTCAAATGAGCGTGAACAGTGTGTGTACTGTATGTATGATTGGCTGTTCATCGGAAAAATCTGTAATGTTTGTGGTGTATGCATTGACTGAACAGACTATTCCATTTGCTAGTTCCCCGAACATTAAACACTGGTCAGCGTACACAGAGGGAGACGACACAGAACGAACAAATGAGCCAGCTCCCCGGTAGTGAACAACATAGGCTCAAACAGTAAATGATGAGTATGATGATTATACAAAAACGAAAGAAAAGATTTTTTTTTATTGTGCTTCATCATATATACAAATTGTGCTTTATCCTATATACATATTTAACATGCATCTTTCACCCACATGTAATAACCATGATGTATATATCCTATACACACACCTGCGTTCCCTCTTGTGATTATGTAATTAATAGCGATTTACTGGTATTGTTTGAAAATCCTGGATTTCTCTCGCTGTATTACTGTGTATGATAAATTTCGAAAAAAATAGAAAAAAGTGCCCATTTCTGTTTAAACTGTTCACCTGTCTCAGCGATTGCTGCCGCATATTTTTCAATGCAGTAGTTTTGGTAGAAGTTGTTCTGCAGGGCCTTCTAACTCAATTTTGACGTACCGGTTCTGAATTGCGAAGAGTATATGTATTTTTTGTTAGTAACAGCAGTGTATTAATGCTACATTGTTTATAGTCATAGCCCAGGATTTTCTTGTCTGCCCCTATCTCACCCGTCATTCCGATTTCTGTTGTCAGCCATACTTCAAGACGGTCCCACAGTATTTTTACGCAACTACAGTGAATAAATAAATGTTCTAACGTTTCTATTTCCTGATTACAGTGGGCACATAGGTTAGTGTTAGACAAACCAATTTGGTACAAGAATGACTTTGTTGGTAAAATTCTACGTAAAATTTTGAACTGGATGAACGAAAAGATATGAAGTCAAATTTTCATCTACCAAACCCAGTCTTAATTCATATTTTAGCACTAAATATTTAATATTTCCTTTCAGCCGTTTTCGAACAGGCCCCTTGAAGGTCATGCGTTCACGTGATCGGAAATGTTATTTGCCTATATACGTTCAACATGGAAGTCACGACGTCATCTCGCGAGAGTCAAAACTGGAAATGTTCATGTGCAATACCTTCAACATTGCGTAATGGACTAAGGCAAGGTCTCTACATTTAACACATTTGCATGCATGACGTGCGCTGGTGATGTGTAACGATTTGAGAAATGGCAAACGGGCCCGGTTAACCTTGCACAGTTCAATTTTCAGTTCTTCGCTTTTGGTTTCTCAAAACCAAAAATTGATTTGATCGTCAATTTCCAATTTTCGTTTCTCGTTTTCGGTTTCTCAACTGAAAAATTGAATTTGACAGTCAATTTTCAATTTTCGTTTTGTTTTGCGCAAAAATGAAAATCAAATATTGAAAATTGTCTCCACTTGTCCGTTTTTCGTTTTTTGATTTTAACTTTGATGTAACATGGTTAAGGGCGCACGCGCAAGGGTTATGATGTCACGTCCGGTCCGCGGAGTAGTATGGACAGCGCAGATCGCATCGTATAGGTAGGTGTGGAACATAATACGGAAAACAGTGAAAGACACGAGAGTTTCACTACACTATACGAGATCGCTAGAGCCAGGTATTCGCACTAGAGTATAATAGTCCAACTGTGCATGCGTAGGATCGAGTAAGCATGCGCATCAGGTATGAAGCATGATACGGAAAACAACGGGGCTGAGACACACAAGAGTTTCATTAAACGAGATACCTGGAGCCTGGCATCCCCACCCTAATCATAACACCAAAGAAACTTCCCGTTGGGCGTGTGTGTGAAGTTAGCGCTGAAACGAGGTGATGCCCACACTTAAAATGTTGAAGCGTATTTGACGCCCGGCCTCGATGCGTTGAAGGGTTTGTCAACCGCACCGAGCGTCTGAACGCTCCAACGATCCAGGTCCCAAGAATAGTGGAGGGTGAGTGGCGCTGAAGCGTAGAAGCATTCAGACGTCCGGCGTCAATCGTGGCGGTTGTGTGCTTCTTTCGTGGCCCATCACCGCGTTGCTCTATTCTTATTGGCATAACATGTTTCGTTGGTATCTTCATAAGTATTATATTTTAAAACAATAATGAATAGCGGTTGTGTGCAGGAATGTTGTTCGCTTGATAGCGCTCTATTTTCTATTTTTAGAACTGGGGAAATCCAGGACTGTACCCTGATTGGCTAATGCCCCAATGCCAATAATAAATGAGAACAGCGGGATGCCACCTGCCCAGACCTGTCTGGTGGGCCGACATCTTCGTACTCATGCGCATTCGGCCTGTACTACTCATATGTCTCTTACGCTCCGTACCTCCTACACGACCCGATTTGCGTTTTATATTCTACTCTTCGAACCGTAATTGACGTCATATAATTCTTGCGCGTGGGCACTTAACATTGATACGTCTAAGTTAAAATCATAAAACGGAAAAGTCGAGGCAATTTTCAATATTTGTTTTTTTTTAAACGAAAATTGACTGACAAATTTCAATTTTTGATTTTGAGAAGCCAAAAACAAAAAAAACAAAATTAAAGATTGATGGTCAAATTTCAAGTTTCTATTTTGAGAAACACAAACGAAAATTCAACTGTGCAAGGTACACGGGCCCAAACGGACCATATTGGCCTTTAAATGCCTGCACATTGTTGACAGACCATTGTTGTAGTTAGGTCTTTCCATTTCCAATGGATAGACCTTTTGTTATTCTACTGATTATTATTATTATTATGCTATCATATGCACATCATATTTAGATCTATATCTCTATAAAAATGAAGCGGGCATTCTCTCTCGTCGACTTTATGACAAAAGAGATGATTACAATTTCGACATCGTAAACTATCCCTTTCTGGACAGTAATATCCCAGTGGGACCTGCATATGGCGTATACATATCTCGCTTAGTAGCATTTGCTAGATCCTGTGTTAAATGTGACGATTTTAATCAACGTCACAAAACATTGTTGCAGAACTTATAAAACAGGGCTATTCCATCAAACGCCTCCACTCAAAGTTTCTCAAATTTGGCGATACATATCGCATGCTGATAGCAAAATACGAACGTAGCGTGCAAGATCTATGGCGTTACGTTTCGTAACTAGTGTCTAATTCCGCTTAACCCGGGGCTAGGGGCCGTATGAACCCATGTACTTCAAGATCCCCATGGTACTCATATGAACAGTCACAATCAAAGCGTGACTGAGATACATCATTCTTTAGATGACGACTTTACCACGAATATTATGGATTAAGAATACTGATCAGCGATACGGATTTGATATTTTTGGAACATCATGATGTCTTGCCGGCATCATTGAAAACTGTTGACCGCTTCTCTCTTGCAGGAAACAAGCCTATGTTTATGTATACTATGATTGTCTTTTTGAATTTGGTGCTAATACTGTTATATGGAATATGGAATAGGTCTTTGGATTATGGACGCGGATATTCTCTAATGGACGACGGCTGAATTATGAATGACGGACTAGACGCTTGTAATCCAAATTTGTGTCCAACGAAACGTCCTCAAAGCCTCACTGTAGGGCTTAGATATTGGGTACACCGTTAGACATACGTCTGAAGTTATGCATATTATTTAGACAACCGACCTTGACCTTGACCTAATGAGATATAGGCGATCAAAGTTAAATTTGATTTTGCGAATATTGAACAAACGGATTGAAAGACGAAGTTGACATTTGGAAAGCATATGTTTGAAGTTTTTCTCAACAAACTTAGCGAATAAAATAAGTAGGTCAGACAAGCACTTTTCGAGTTCTCTCCCCTGGTGCTGTTTTTCGTGTCTTCGGTGTACAGTCCAAACTAAAGAACATATCTGAAAGAAAGTTGATGGCTGGTAAGTGTTACATATGGCCATGCTGTAGTTATATTTTTGGATTGTTACGTAACAAGAAAAAGTAGTTATCTCCCTTTTAATGTTTTTCAAAACTCGTTATTTTATAAGGAAAGAAGCTACGGCATTGATACTCCTAATATTAATGAACACTTTAATGACCGAAAAGAATGTGACCTTAAATTTCACCTTTGACCTCCAGGAGCGTCTCTTTTTGAGTGCAAAGTTTGGTGGTCAAATCTTGAACGGCTAATGCGATCAACCTGAAAATAAGGTCACGTGACCTACATCATGTCGCAAGGTCACCACTTGTCTCAGAACTCGGCCTTGACATTGACCTTTGAAGTGGTAAGCACCCAAATATCGAAAATACGGCTTCCATTTTCTGAGAAACTAACGCACTGACAATTACAAAACAATGAAACTATAGTGAGCACAATATTGTCTTTCTGTTGGCGCTAATTATAAAACGATCCGATCTGACCTTGACCTTGAATATCGCACAATGTAAAAAACATTGTTCGCATTTTTCTCAAAAACTACGACATGCAGGAATCTGTAATTTAGTACATTAGTATCCCATGATACAGGTATGACGTCACTGAATTTTCAGCCTGACCTTGACCTTGGTTTTTGCGATATGGCCACCGACAGTTTTCAGACTACAGCGCCATAACTTGAGTGAGTGAGTAGGATTTAACGTCGTTTTCAACATTGTTTCAGTTATATCACGACGGTGCCTACATGTGCCAGAACACGAGAGTGTCCACAGTTCCTATTATTCTGGACACTGATCAGCCCAGTCAGTACAGCACCCGGTCACCCATCCAAGTATTGACCGAGCTCAACGCTGCTTAACTTCGGTGATCTGACGAGAACCGGTGCCATAACTTGAAAACTGTTAGGAATTCTAACTTGAAATTTGCACATGAATGTAGGTCATTATATGACGTAACAGTAAAACATTAGAAGCCATCAAGATATACCAGAACGAATAGAACATAATTAGCAATTTGTGAAATTTACGCTTTACTTAAATTTTACGAAAACTATTCACTCAATCATCACTATATTCTGCAATTATTGAGAGAATATATATATGTATTGCCTGTGCAATTTTAGGAATGTAGCTTTGATAGGTTTAGAGATATTAATAAAACAATTTTCTCTAACTAATAAGCCGCTAAATGGTTCTCTCGCCCTGTTTGTGGTCATTTGTTGATTTCATCTATTCAATGGTCGCTGTCAATTTCGCTATAGCGATTCGGCTGTAGCACTCGAGGCATCCCGTGTTGGCAATAAAATTAATGTCGTGTTACATGACGGGGCTGGCTCATTTTTGAAAACCTTATAACTCTTGAACCACAATAGATACGGACTTCTAATGTGTTGCCCTGTACTTCCCAGAATGAGTTCTTTCATTGACAATGATCACGTATTTCCTGGTACAAATACAACTATGGAACCAATTTTGCTTCATGTCACATGACCATCGATATTTGGGGTCATTTTGTCGGGCAGAAAAACAGTCTGGAGAAGCACAGTCTCCAGGCCACCGAAACCCAAGCTTAACTTTCTCAATTCAAGCCATTGTTTGGACTCCAGGGACAATTTTCTAAACACATTTCAACATACTAACATTTTCGGATCGATGAAGGAGCCGCGTAGGGCCCAAATAAAGCTCGGAAATGTGTTCAACGGCTGCCGCTTACCAATATAGGCAGGTTTGTGAGAAGAAAAACGCAATAAAAAACTATGAGGTAGTAACAAGCAATGTGAAAACAACGTGTCTGTGCGTGTTAAGCGACCAAAACAATGGTCGCGACCAAAGCGGCCTTCGACCATGTATTTACTCATTTGCAGTAAGAAGGGAAAGACCGTGTCATTGTATCAGCAATGTCTAGTCTCTCATTGTTATTTATTATTTAATTATTTATTTTAATATCTTAAATTAACGAAGAAATGTACCGTGAAAGTTAAATAAAACATTGAGTTGATGGGCCGCGAAATCCGTATGGGAAGCGGCCCTTAAACTACAATTTCAATCAAAAAACAGACCATTGGTTCATCCCAGACGTGAGGGTTGTGATGTACACAGTAGATATTCATCTCTACCATAGTGCCTGGTGGAACATTAACGCCTTCAATCTCCAAGGGCTGTGTTAACTCTCTCTGTATAAAGGGCACGGGGGTGTGCAGTCTAATGGCCTCCTTCAGGCACATTGTTAAAAAGTTCATTTTCTGAAAATCTTCCCTAGAATGCAAGAATGAAACAAGGGCAGTTTAGCGAGGCAATGATGCGAGATTAATACTGATGCATTAATAACTACAGGTAATCCGGTAAGTGATCACAACAATTTTCTGTTTACTTTGTGAGTAGGCGGTTTGTAATTTACTCGTATATGCTTTAAATATAAAAAAAAGTACTAATTCTCCCCCAAATTATCTGCAAACATTTGGCTTCCAACGAACAACGTGAAAATTTAAGTCACAGAGATTTAGAAATTTAATTTCGTTTTCCCGTCATTTAACCCAAACACAATAGGTGACCACATGGAACGATTAAACCAATGAATGAAAAGGGCCCATTATTACAAACACACTGTGGACTTTTTGCGTCTTATCCGCAGTTTATGGGCTTGCGCGAAAGAGATAAGACGACGGGGATCTTCTCCACATAACCCTTTCTGTAGGTTCGTCTTCGGTCAATCCAAAGAACTACAAGACAACTCGTTGAGATAAACAGAGGTTGTTGTTGTTTACTTCTGCATCATCACATAGACAAAGTACAGCAAATCATGATAACCAAAAACGTCTGTACAGATGAAGCAATGGTGTTAATGCTAAGCCTAGTGTAATATACATCAAACTTTTATACAGTAGAGTAAACAAGATACTTAACGCAGGCTCGGCCTAAACTTCAGTTTCTCACAACTCAAACACTTAATTAGGGAAACTACCGGAATGGACACTTGAGTGCTGGTCAATGCTCGAACAGAGCTGGCCTGTTTGACCACACTGATTCAAATAATATACATGTATAGCTTTATCATATTAAATAGACGTTCAGGTTTGCTAGATCTCCCCAAAATATATAACCGCGCACAAATATTCATCTGATTCAAACTCTTACTAATCCATTTAACAGAAGACAATTCATTTATATGCATTTCTATAACATACAGCGCAAATCAGGTTTAATATTCAAGTATACAATTGACCTGATGTGACAAATCTCTCGTTCGTACCAGTTACTGTATTATCCATCAGCTATCTTCAATGGTCAGTGTTTCCTGACCACTTCAAGTACATACAGCGGTCAGTATTTCCTGGCTTCCGCTCAATTAGCAGATACGCTCCCAATCTCAATATAATTGTAATGTATGTACATGTACCGATCAAACCCGTGAATTGACATTGAATCAAATAACAAACTTCCAAAACTGATTAGGGCAAATGTGAAACTCAAACAGATACATGCGAGGCGTCCCTCTATATCCATCTAAATTCCACAACACGTCCCTCACCTCCCCCCACCCCCATAAACCAAGAAAACATGTCTGAACATAACCCCATTCCCGATTTGCAAACTTTACCATTGACATGCAGGATTTCATCTGTTTACAGAGAGAACTCGTTCATACTCAATAATTGGGATGACACTGTTTTTTCCGGAATTCGGGATACCGGTATGCCTTATTTTGCGGTTGTGATCCGAGATGATCCTTAGCATTTTAACTGGATTGTTGTCTAAGTTGTTGAAACGTAATTTGTTAACATTTATATACATGTAGGCTTGCGTTCATATTATCTGTTCCCTTTCCTTGCATTTAGTCTTTTACTAGATGACTTTTCGAATTTTTGCTGTCTGATTCAATCTGCCCAATCTCATACCTTTATAAGTTTCACCGCCACGGGTCACTGGATCAAAAAGTTCGAGGCACCGATTGGGTGTTGAATATCCTTTCTGATCACCCCCAAGACCCCACAACTGTCGAGACAAAGTTCCATGACCATCATATTAGACGACGACATATACGTAAAATGTATGTTCCATGTACCCGGCCCCCACTGGGCGTTAACTGCCCTGTTTGAATTATTTTGTTTGCTGGATTTCATTTTTCTTGTAGCTATCTTTGTGAAATTTCACAGCTCTGCGCCCCCCACCTTTCCTCTGGACCAAGAAAATAATTCCGGTCCCCAATGAGCGTATTATACACTTTTTGTTATTTATTTATTTTTTTGTGTTGCCCTCATTGACCCCAATACTGTCATGGCGAAGTTGCATGTCCTTTTGACCTAAATTCTTGCTGTACGGCTGACAAAAATGAACAAACATAGACGGTTTGATTAATTATAGTGAGATATATATTATATAGCGTGAGAAACCGAAGCATCCAATTAGGAGGTACATTCAATGATTCAAATAGCTATACACATTTAACACAATATAGTCCAGTCTAAGACAGTGTGAAATCCCCGAAATCTGGATCATTCAGTTGACATTTCAGACTAAGACGGTGTGAAATCCCCGAAATCTCGATGATTCAAATGAGATTCCATGAGTCACAAACTGCCTGTAATCTTTTAGCACATTTTTAATCCATGAGATCCAGGGTAAAATGGTTCATCAGTTTTGCTGAATGTGTTTCCAGTATTACTCACCACTGAATATCATCAGAATGTCTATCTTGCATAATGTCATCTAACTCTTCTTGTATTCGGGACTGGTGTTCAGGGTGTTCAGCAATAGAGAATATTGTCCAATAGAGGGCACTGGCTGTGGTATCATGACCTGTTTGTTAAGAAAACAAACCACGAAAATACTGGTTGACCACGTGATACAAATTATATATTCTACATTATTCATTACTAACTAACTGAAATAGATTAAATCAGAATACTTCAATAGTTAATATATTAGAGACTATAGAGTCCGAGGGAATTTGATATCAACAGGTGGTATGTGTACCTCTCACATTCTTCCACAAAAGCTGCCATTTTCCTACACTTTAACCTTTTACCCTCACGATGCATACTCTTGTCCCAATTATCAGGCGATTCTCACAGGGAAACTAAACACCTAAACATGAAACCATCATAATTTCTTATAATAGTTTATGGATGTTAAGTATGCAGCAATAATTTCACTGCCAAAAAAAAATGACGATAAACTGCGCCAATAAAAGCCGATGGATTGGAGTTGTCTCCAACTCATCATCGCCTTTTATTGATGCCACTGTTCTAACCACACAGGGTCACACAAGATATATACATTGTGAATAACGTAGATGATGAATACATTGCATTATAGTATATACAAAGTAAGGTAATACTAATAATTGCATAGAGACTACTATGAGAGATGATATTGCATATGTTATTAACAGCATGGTTCTACAGAATTTGATCATGGATCTACCTTCGAAAAGGAAAGTGTCAACCTCGTCCCGTATTTCGGTGTCTGACAGCCCGGTACCTTCTTCATCCCGAGCCGTTAGTAATATATCAAGGAAGTCCAAATACCTCTTTCTTTCTTTTCCTTCTATCATTTCATTTTCCTGAAATAATTCAGATGAGACTTTTAGTTATGAATGCATTTGAAATCAATATAGTTTAATCCCAATTTAAAACTGAATGCACCCGGTATATTTATTATCAATATATCCATCTGAATCGAACCAGAACATACATGTATTTAAATGAAGATTAAAACACAAAATTAAAGCATCTATGAGATTTATAGAGATTTTTAAATGCACTATTTAATTTGACTGCAGTTAGCCACAAACGAAGTATGTTAACATGATTACATCTCACCAGCATTTTCCTCCTTGTGTTGATTATATCAGTGGACACCCGATGAACATAGGTAGAATGACGTTTGAATTCTCTCCCGTTTTTAGTTAAAAAATACAGAAAATCGGAGTATAGCACTGGTTTCCTGAGGAAGAAAATCATTAATGACACTGAAATGATTCTGGTACACTGTTATGGAAAATGCTGGGATACGGGTGAAAATTTCACTCAATCCAATCCAAGCAGGAGATGAGGTGAGACTATCCACCCTCAGTATTTCTCGATTTTGTCTTTGAATTACCTCCTTCAAACACTTGACTTTAAATGAACTACATATGCCCCATAAACGTTTGAATGCATCAATCAGTTTAATAAGTTATGGTGTATTCCAAAACGAGTGCATACAAATGCCAATCATTGAAGGATTATTTCGCCCCGCGTAGCAACGCGGTACGCGCTGTGATACAAGGCAGTTATCAGTGTGGATTTCCGATCTTTTTTCAGCAGACGAAGTTCAAGCTCGAAGAGGGATTTTTGCTGCGGTAAGAATCAGGCGTCATCCTTCTCAGTTATGGACTGTAGTAACTATTGTATTGTTGCTGGAGTAATTTGATCAGTTGTTCAATTAAAAATAATTTTGATATCAGGTATTTTGGGAGCGAGAACTGTTCTGATGATGGCTGAAAATCACATCGAGGCCGCGAGCATTTCCACGATGTTGTTCGTTCTGTTCTAGGAGCCTGACGTAATATTTATAGGCTACCGGTTATGCTTATGTTTGGGAATATTGTTATTCTCTAAGTCGTTGTGGTGGTGCCTCAAGAAAATTGTTTTCACGATTGTGGAACAAATTCTATGTAGCGCAGGATATGTATGTCAGGTGGATATTCCCACCACCTGTCGTTTGGAGAATTACCATCAGAGTTATTCCTCTTAGGTGTGCTCTTCTGCCTTTACCATGTTTTCGTCTTGTGAGCGAACATCCTCTCCCAGGGTGTTTTGCGCTACGCTCCATTTACCCCTGTAGGCCGACATGAAAACATACTAAAATGGGGTAAGAAAGCGCTATCATACCTCCCAAAACGAAGAAGACGAGCTGGACGATTTGTGACTTATTTTTGGTCTGCTACTCGAACATTAACTGAGCTGTGGCCTAATTATATATCTCAACGACTGCTTAAAGACACCAGCTCTTCGTTTACCACAAAATAAGAGGCGAGTTTAGATTTTTTAGGGCGTTGTGAAGTGTGTTTTTTTCAAAGTTTTGTCAACATGGCACTATTTATAACCAAAATGTTGGTACACGTTTTGGTTATATTATAGCTAGCATGATCTAAGCTCCTGAACTGTATGAGGGTATGGGGTCGGGCGAAGCTTAGTTTAGGAGATAGAGGGTGGGGTTCGGTGCCTCAGGCGTGGGGACATTCTCCCCGAGGGTAGTGGATGGGTTGAATAAGTGTAGCATGATCTATGCTCTTGGACCGTATGATGATATGGGGTCGGGCGAAGCTTAGTTTAGGAGATAGAGGGTGGTGCTCGGTTCCCCAGGGGTGGGGACATGCTTCCCAAGGGTAGTGGATGGGTTGACGAGGTGTAGCCTGATGCACGCATCCGAAATATATGAGGGTTCGGGGGGCCTTAGTTCAGGAGACATGGGGTGAGGCCGATTCCATAACTTTAACATTCACTTGGTCCTGCACACAGGCCCGCTAAGCAAGAGATTTATGTTGGGGGTGGGGGGGGGTATTAGGGTGAAGTGTCGAAATATGGGATCTCTATATATAACCCCATGCTTTATATAAATAAACATAAAGGTGTGGAACGGACTTTGGGTGAATCGAGAAATAAACGGTTTACCGCCAAACAAAATACATCAGCATATTCTACAAGTATCACTT
Organism: Hanleya hanleyi; assembly: GCA_036873755.1. Classification (NCBI taxonomy): domain Eukaryota; kingdom Metazoa; phylum Mollusca; class Polyplacophora; order Lepidopleurida; family Hanleyidae; genus Hanleya; species Hanleya hanleyi. Next base: position 62,463 of record JAVTVY010030371.1, on the reverse strand, counting down.
TATATATTCCCGTCGTCAAATTAGTAAATTTGTGCAATTTTTTACCTTTGCCGGGCGATTCAAAATCCAACGTAACTGTCCGTCCATCTAGGAACAGGCTTCGTTCTCAATTCTGATTGGTCAGTAGCGACACGCCTTCGGCAAGAGAGGTCACGCACTGATCAGCTGTCGCGACTGACCAATCAGAATTGAGAACGAAGCCCGCCATAATCTAACTGTTCCTAGATGGACGGACGGTTACGTTGGATTTTGAATCGCCCGGCAAAGGTAAAAAATTGCACAAATATACTAATTTGACGACGGGAGTATATAAAGTGATACTTGTAGAATATGCTGATGTATTTTGTTTGGCGGTAAACCGTTTATTTCTCGATTCACCCGAAGTCCGTTTCACACCTGTATGTTTATTTATATAAAGCATGGGGTTATATATAGAGACCTCATATTTCGACACGTCACCCTAATACCACCCCCAATCTATTGTTTTGCGGGTCTGTGGTCCTGCAGATAAACAGATAGATAGACAAACAGATAGACAGACAGACGGTATGACGGACAGACGGACATCATTGTGGCACCTATATCGACCTTTCCGCAGCTGAAGCTACGGGCTCGATAAAAACAAGCGGTCACAACCCATACCACGAATGCCCATGAGTGGGTTTCCCAGTGGGACCAACATTGACCAACACTGTCCACTGCGCCAGTCTGGACCTAACATGGCCAGACCTACCTGAACTTTTTTAAAAATTTCATCGCATGGCTTCGAGACCCTTCCCAAGGTGTTCTACATCGCGAGACGAAGAAAACAAGATGCCACACCCTATAGTAAAATCCGCAAGGAATAAAAAATGCAGCTTCGCAAAAAGATCGAGCCCTTTAGGATTGCACATCATTGGCAATGCACATACTTGAAATGACAATACATAAAAATATGATTTCTATATCAGTGATGTTCAGGTTGGATTGAAAGAGGAACTATATTATAAAACTTGAAATAAAGATTACATTTCATTCCCAAAGTAAGCATATACAACTTATAACATATATGTACAGGTATAGTTAGGAAACAATTGACCGTGCAATTTGGAGCACGTTCTTGGTGTGTCATGATACATGAATTATATAATCCCTTTTCTGACAGAGCTATTAACAATGTAATAGTTGGAGTAGTCTCATTTACAGTATGGAATGGGACACCAGCCTTGTGGGTAAACCCTCATATTTGTATGCAAATAAAAGAATATAATGACAAATGTTTCCAATCATACACGTGTAATTCTACATGTACATAATAATGTGCACTGGTAAAGACTGGGACACCACAAACTCAGTTTTAATTAATATAGGAAGTTAAATGTGCGGAAGCTTTAGGGTAAATCATATGTGGAATAGAATGATTTGATAGCAAAATTGAAGAAAATGGTGTCCTTCATTTAAGGCGACACGAAATTCAAAACTAATAGAGGCTCAGTACTGCGGGATTCCCCCGCCGGTTATTCAATATTGTATTTCTGAAACAAGATAATGTCATCAAACTATTAGTAATTACTATGAAGGAATATATTTTAGGTGATTCGGTATGTGTGTGTATATACAATGTACACTGCATCTCATACCTAATAGTAGGTTAGTATCACATATAAGAGATATAAAAATTAGAAACTGAAATATGAGGGTATGGGTCGGGCAATGCATTGAATAAGTGTAGAATGATGTAAGCCTCCAGAATATATGAGGGTATATGAGAGATAGAGGGTGGGACTCGGTGACACGGGGGTGGGGACATGCTCCCGGGGGTAGTGGATGGGTTGAAAAGTCTAGATGGCGGATGGGTTGAATAAGTGTAGGATGATGTAAGCTCCCAGAATATATGATGGTCAGGCGAAGCTTAGTTTAAGAGATATAGGGTGGGGCCCAGTGTCTCAGGGGTGGGGACATGCTCCCGGGGGTAGTGGATGGGTTGAATAAGTGTAGCATGATCTAAGCTCCCAGACTATAGGAGGGTATGGGGTCCGGCGAAGCTTAGTTTACGAGATATAGGGTGGGGGTCGGTGCCCCAGGGGTGGGGACATGCTCCCTGATGGTAGTGGATGGGTTGAATAAGTGTAGCATGATGTAAGCTCCTGGATTATATGGGGATAGGGGTCGGGCGAAGCTTAGTTTAGGAGATAGAGGGTGGGGCTCGGTTCCCCAGGGTTGGGGACATGCTTCCCAAGGGTAGTGGATGGGTTGAAGAAGTGTAGCCTGATGCAAGCATACGAAATATATGAGGGTTCGGTTCGATTCCAAAACTTTAACATTTACTTGATCCAGCAGATAGACAGACGGACAGAGGGATCGACAAATAGACGGACATCATTGTGGCACCTGTATCGAGTTTTCCGCAGCTACAGCTACGGGCTCGATAAAAATGACCACCCCTATCCCATACATGCATCCCCCGTATAGATTAACATGCAAATGTTTGAATCAGGGGAGATCACCTGGAATTCGGCATACAGAGGTTTCGCCTAGTCAGAGGTGTCTTCCTTGCATCCAGATGGCAGCACGATCGCTAAAAGCTATACCCGGGACCCTTTGACTTCGATTACCTACCGAACATTCATTAATCAAGGGGGGTGACCTTTGACTCGGACGTGACGTCACCGGACATCCCCGGAGATATCAATTAACATTGAGGTGAATAAAGGGCATCTGCACGCGCATTTAGGTGCAGAAATGTTCGAATCAGAGGAGATAACCACGAAATGGGTCAACAGAGTTATCTGCCCCTAAAAACGGGTGCAGATGCCTTTTCTATACTACTGGACATTCAGTTTTATTGGTAAGTCAAATAAATACACAAATATATGTGCTCTAGACTTGCTATGAATTTTCGCAATAATGGAATCGTATTGTTACTGGTAATCTGGTGACAATAGTTCCCTATAAAATATGGTCAAAAGGGGTTGTATTCCAGATACTTTATTAGTTGGTTCTTTTCTCTGAAATAAATCCTACAGAAGATTTTTTACTGAATAATATTCATTGGTTAAAATTCACTAACCCCAAGAAGATTCAAAATAATAGAGGTACATGCAACCTGCTGCTTACCTAATCTTGATTCAGGAAATAATACGCATTTCTTCAAAAGCAAACATATATATGGTGCATAATGATACAAATTGAATTTAACAGAGATTAGTTTGATACCTCTGGGAATACTTCAGCGTAAATTCAGGTCATTAACTCGGTTTCCCTTTGTGACATCACCAAAGCTCATTTGCATAAAACCCCTCAATTATTTTATACTAAATTCTAACTGACACTAACTGTGCAACAGTTTGGAGTAATACTCTAGGTTTTGGTGTTTTCTTCTCTTAATATCTCCTAACGATAACCCTAATAGATTGATTTTTTCTACTTTAATTTGAAGTAATTTGTGGGTTGGAATATATAGAGCCCCTAAGGTGAACTTTTGCAAAGAATATTTCTTATTGGATCTTTCAGATATCAGAACACAACCATCCGTTTACTGAGAATGGAAATATCGAGAAACAGCCAAATATTGTACAAGGAAAACTTTTCCTACAGCAGTGCTATGTCAAATTTCCAGTGGTTGTTGGAATTTCAAGATCAGATGACATTGGTAATGGTTACATTGTGCATATTTTCATCTTCCACAGTTTCCAAGAACATTTACCTCTGAATATTTGGACTGATATACAAGTTAATAAAACCATTCCTTATTACTTGTGATATGTTTGTTGATTCCAATGGAGGATGAGGATCCAATGCATACAAAGATGACCTGCTATAGGATGAGCATATGTTAACCATATGGATGTTTCATTCAAAAGCTTGATTTCAGTCAGTTTAACCTTCTATATATCCAGCGGTATTTCATTGTCTACATTTCACAGTAAGTCAAGCTCTTTGCTGTACAAATGATCTTTCATTCATCATGTACATCTTAAATTCAAAATAATGGCAGTACATGTATGTATGATAAATTATTAATTAGAAAAGTGAAAATGTTAGCTACAGTTGAGATAGTTAAACACTTTATGCCTGATGGTTACGATATCACTTGGACAAATTCTGTCATTACCGCAAACGGATATTTTTCTGATATTGTTTATATTTTATTACTGTTTTCAGAACTGTAAATAATGGTTTCAAATCTCATTACAAACTGCATTGTTCCGATCATATTGATTGATAAAATAAAATTGAATTCCTGATCTGTATTATACATATGTTCGTCTCGTAATGTAAGTTCGCAATGCATTACATTCAGGGGGATGCTTCATGCAGAGAATGATAGGTAAAATTACATCATACAACTTTCATAGTCCGAAAATATTCTCATTGGAGGGAGAGAAAATGTACCTTGTAGATGAAAATTTCAACTCAACAAGATGAAATCTGAACACAAGAGAAGTGGTGGAAATTTCCACCTTAAAAGGTGGTCCATATTTTACACCCTCTAAGGTGGAAATGTCCACCATTTCCAAAGGGTGGATATTTCCTCTATTCATGTTTCCACCCTGTGGGTGCAATTTTCCACCACAAAGTGAAGGTTAAAATATCCACCATGGGATTTCCACCCTATAGGTGGAAATATCCACTCCTGATTCAAGGGTGGAAATTTCCACCAGTTTTTAAAGGTGGATATTCCCACCTCTTTACAGGGTGGATATTTCCTCTATTCATGTTTCCACCCTGTGGGTGCAATTTCCCACCACAAAGTGAAGGTTAAAATATCCACCATGGGATTTCCACCCGATAGGTGGAAATATCCACTCCTGATTCAAGGGTGGAAATTTCCACCAGTTTTTAAAGGAGGATATTCCCACCTTTTTAATAGTGAAAATTTCCACCACTGGAATCGGGCGGAAGGTGGGAATTTCCACCTTTGAAAAGGTCGGAATTTCCACCCATTTTCATATGGATTCTAGTTTATTATATAGTGTATTATATTATTGTATAGTAATAAAAAGTGTATGCTTTTATTCAGCCGTATATTGCTGCAGCCCAACATGGGTTTGTTAAAGGGCGATCTACAGCTACAAATCTAACCACTTACGTTGATCAAATTACTCAATCCTTTGATAGAAAGAAACAAGTTGACGCAGTGTACATTGATTTTTGTAAAGCATTTGATAAAGTTAATCATGCACTTTTAACATGTTTAATACACAAGCTCAACTGATTTGGTATATCTGGTAAACTTCTTGAATTTTTACATCTTATCTTTCTGGAAGACATCAGCGTGGTTAGTCTCTGTGGTTGTAAATCTTCGTCTTTGGCACTTTCATCTGAGTTCCACAGGGTTCAATTCTCATTTTTAATTCTCAGTCCTTTTCTCTTTGTATCATATGTTAACGACCTACCCGATGTGTTAAAATGCTCATTTGTTCTTATGTACACAGACGCAACTTTTTTTACCGAGAAATTAACTCCTTGATAGACTGCATTGTGTTTCAAGAAGACTTGGATCGTTTCGTTTCGTGGTGCAAAATATGGATGCTGGAACTCCATATCGCCAAATGTCTAGGGATCACATTCACGAACAAGCGAAATGTTCGCTTTTAATTTATGTTTTAAATGATTTTGTCGTCAAGAGAGTGGATGAGGTGAAAGAGTTAGGTATTTTAATGTCTAGTAATCTTAACTTTTCAAATCATTTTTCCAGCCTTTGCTCACGGTCATTAAACTTTAAGGCTTCATTAAACGCTCATGTAGATGTTTTAAATCCACCAAATCGTTCCACTCATTATACCTCTCACTGGTGAGGAATCTTCCTAGGTTGTCTGGTTTCCTCGTGCTGAATGTTCCTAGGTTGTCTGGTCTCCTCGTGCTGAATGTTCCTAGGTTGTCTGGTCTCCTCGTGCTGAATGTTCCTAGGTTGTCTGGTCTCCTCGTGCTGAATGTTCCTAGGTTGTCTGGTCTCCTCATGCTGAATGTTCCTAGGTTGTCTGGTCTCCTCGTGCTGAATGTCTGGTCTCCTCATGCTGAATGTTCCTAGGTTGTCTGGTCTCCTCGTGCTGAATGTCTGGTCTCCTCGTGCTGAATGTCTGGTCTCCTCATGCTGAATGTTCCTAGGTTGTCTGGTCTCCTCGTGCTGAATGTTCCTAGGTTGTCTGGTCTCCTCGTGCTGAATGTTCCTAGGTTGTCTGGTCTCCTCGTGCTGAATGTTCCTAGGTTGTCTGGTCTCCTCGTGCTGAATGCCATTCAGATTCATTAGAACATGTACAGAAATGTTATTTTAGATTTATGTGTTTTAAAGAAGGAATCATGAATACAGATTCATTTTATTTTAATCTCACCTCTCTTGAAACGCGGAGAACTCAATTAGATCTTATGTTTTTACATGCAATTTTAAATTCTAGGTACGATTCTTCTTACTTGTTAGCACAGATTCCGTTTTATGCACATAATAGGCAGCTACGCAGACAACAACTTTTTATTTATCCGTACTCCAGACTCATCTTAGAAAGAACCCTTTTATTCCACGTGTTTTAAAGAAATATAACAGAATTAATAGCGTTGATATCGAATTATTTAGTTCAAAACATTTTTTTAAAGGATCGATTTTACATCAGCTGTCGGTGTAATGTACTTATAAATGCATGGCTGTCGTAATATGTGCCATATCATGTAATTAGGGTTGCAAGCCAGAGGCTGCAAACCTCTTATTATTGGTATTGTTCTTATTAGGGTTGCAAGCCAGAGGCTGCAAACCTCTTATTATTGGTATTGTTCTTATTATTATTATTATTTTTCCGCCGTATTTTGTACGCGCATTTTCTTGGCCGCTATTTAACCGATGAAGTCGAAACTTCACACTTATATTGGGGAATGGGAGATCTAATGCATATCAAGGGAAGAAGTCGATTGGTCGAAAGCTCCGGCGGCCATCTTGGATTTACCCTTCAAAAAAATATTATTTCAAAGATCTTCTTCTCTCGAACCGCTTGGTCGATTGACTCAAAACTTGGTACACATGATCGATGGATCTGGGGCTTTCAGATTCCTATTTGAAAATTTGCTACGTAAAACAGAATGGCCGCCATTAACCAATCAAAATTGTCGGTTTTTAAAATGACGGATTTGGACGGGAAAAGTGGCTACATATATGCATTGTGATATGGCGATCACGAATATGCAAAAATTTTGGTCCTCGGTCACGTGGTTTGGCCGCCATCTTGAATTTTGTCAGAAATGGAGCACATCTTGTAGAGGCTATATCTCTGAAACTACGATAGGTACAGCCTTGTAGTTTGTTGTATTATATTGTCCAGGAGCAGCTCTTTCGGAAATATGCCAACCGTTTTCACCTATCTTCAATAGTTTTCCCGCTATTCTCCATCGTATTTCACTCAAATTTGTCAATTATCGGATTTTTAATGTAACGGATTTCGATAGCGGAAGTGACTATATGTAAGTTATGGGACACAACGATGATGAATTTGGTGAGTTCATGGTAGTTGAACCCATTAGATCTAACGGATACCCAAAGAACAAGCTGATTGGTCAGATGCTTTGGCGGCCATCTTGGATTTACCCTAAATCTTTCAAGATCTTCTCCTCTGGAACCGCTGGGTCGATTGACTTTGAACTTGGTACAAATAATCTATGGATCTGGTGCTCTCAGATTAGGATTTGTAAATTTGCTCCGTAAAACAAAATGGCCGCCAATGACCAATCAAAATTGTCGGTTTTTCCAATAATGGATTTGGACGGGGAAAGTGGCTACATATATGCATTGTGATATGGCGATCACGAATGTGCAAACATTTTGGTCCTGGGTCACGTGGTTTGGCCGCCATCTTGAATTTTGTCAGAAAATGAACACATATTTAGGGTCTATAACTCTGGAACTATAGGTGGTACAGCCTTGCAGTTTGTTGCATTATATTGTCCAGGAGAAGCTCTTTCGGAAGTATGTTAACCATTTCAACGTAGCTTCAATAGTATCCGCGCTATTCCCAGATGTAAATCACCCAAATTTGCGAATTGACAGATTGTTCTTCAGTGGTAACTATGTAGGTTAGATCTAAAAGGAATAAATAACGTTTTGCCAAATCGGCTTCCAGGTCTAAAACTACTGTTGTTGGTTCATTGCCTGCGATATGTGCTTGCAACCCGAGGATTGCCGCTCGCGGCTATATTTATTATTATTTTTCCGCCGTATTTTGTACGCGCATTTTCTTGGCCGCTATTTAGCCGATGAAGTCGAAACTTCACACATATATTGGGGAATGGGAGATCTAATGCATATCAAAAAAAGAAGCCGATTGGTCAAAAGCCCCGGCAGCCATCTTGGATTTACCCTCCAAAAATATATTTCTGGAACCGCTGGGTCGATTGACTCGAAACTTGATACACATGATCGATGGATCAGCGGCTCTCAGATTCCTATTTGAAAATTTGCTCCGTAAAACAAGATGGCCGCCATTGACCAATCAAAATTGTCGGTTTTTCAAATGGCGGATTTGGACGGGGAAAGTGGCTACATATATGCATTGCCATATGGCGATCACGAATATGCAAAAAATTTGCTCCTAGGTCACGTGGGTGGCCGCCATCTTGAATTCTGTGAAAAACTTTGCCAATTTTGCAACGGCTTATTCTCTTGAACCCTGATAGATACGGATTTCTGGGTCACTGCGATATGTCGGGAAGGCCATGGTCTGTTGCACTGAAAGCAAATATTTTCGATTGGCTGAATGGTTTGGCGGCCATCTTGGATTTACCCTAAAACATTTCAAGATCTTCTTCTCTGGAACCACTGGACCGATTGCCTCGAAACTTGGCACACATGTTCGATGGATCTGGGGCTCTCAAAATCCTATTTGAAATTTTGCTCCGTAAAACAAAATGGCCGCCATTGACCAATCAAAATTGTCAAATTTTCAAATGACGGATTTGGACGGGGAAAGTGGCTACATATATGTATTGCGATATGGCGATCACGAATATGCAAAAAATTTGCTCCTAGGTCACGTGGTTTGGCCGCCATCTTGAATTTTGTCAAAAACGGCACGTATCTTGTACAGGCTACAACTCAAGTACTATGGGAGATACAGCGATGCAGTTTGTTGCATTATATTGTAGCTTTTCTCAGATGAAAAGCACCCAAATTTGTGAATTGACGGATTGTGTATGTTCGATCTAAAACGAAACAAACGACGTTTCGCCAGATAGGGTGGCTTCCTGGTCTAAAACTAATACTGTTGGTTCGTTGGTTGCCATGGGTGCTTGCAACCCGAGGATTGCAACTCGTTGCTAGATTTGATTTTATAATTGCAAGACTGGCGCAATACATGTACGTCTTGGAATTGACTAGTTTATACTCCAGTTAAAATTTAAATAACCGGTTTCATCCTAACTAAAACCATATACATTCTTTTTTTTTATATGTTTGCAATTCACTTATGTTCACCTGTTATAATGTTTGCACTGCACTGTATATAGCATTTTCGTGGCCTGTAAATTGAGTCAATCCGTTGACCATTTTGAGAAATAAATAAATATAGTACCACAGTAACTCCGAAAAAATCCTATGTTATACTTTAAGCATGCTATTTTGGTATTTTATTTATACTACAGGGTTTCGCTATCGGTGCGGGCAAAGTAACCTGGTGCCTCGTGGGGAAGAAAGTATAATCACACTACCGATTTATCTGAATATATTCGGGGGAATTATTTCACGGAAAATACTTGTTTCTGGCATCGAACCTATGAAGGAATATGCGATCAAGACGGGTTTAGGTTAAGGCAATTAATACTTAACACATTTCCTTCATAATATTTTAGAATATCAGAATTGATGATCTTTTATTTTTGCCGTTCCTCTCCAAATGATGCGGTATTGAAATTGACCGGGTTGGGGTACGATTAGAAAATCATGTGACTGGAACCCACGTCACATACATCACCAGTCGCAGGGGCCAACATCTAGCCGATCGCGTCAAGGCTCACTCCATCTCTCGCAGAGTGTTCTACTCAAGCATGAAATAACCAGCTCAAACTGGTACATGACGAATGGCATATTCACCTATAAAATAATTACATTTGGGCACTTATTAAAAATACATGTACTGTGATACATTTCAACGTAAAGATTCCATTTGACATGCCAAATGTCGAAAGAATGTCATTCAAAATATTGTGAACCCTTCATGACTAAACAACTCACAGTGCTCGATCCACAACAAGCTCGGACAGTTTGTCGATAGCTGCTACATATGGATGGTCTTTTCTGAGAAGAAAATCAGAAAAATACATTAGTCTAATGGTAGGCCGGTTTGTAGACCGAATGGAAGGCCGGATGTGGCCATATTCCCTTATGTTTCTGATATTGAATACAGACAACTGTGTACCATGTCTTTTATAATATAGGTAACATAGTATTATGAAGATCAAGGTGGACGATAGTTATGGATAGCAACTTCTCTTTTCAAAACCACGCGAGATTTCACGGAAATGACTATTATGGTATAAAATATTTCTCAGTTTGGTCAGTTGAACACAATGGAAATATAAAACGCTTGGTGTTCAAGGTCCCCTATCCCTTCCGAAGAGAAATTGGACATAGGAAACGTAGTTACAGAGATTTTGCACTCTGCGATCGTATTTTGCCCTCAGTGTGCGATATTTATGACAAAATTGAAGAACTTAGGATGAGGGGCATTTGGTGCAATAGCCTTGCTTGACATGTTTCTGCAATAATACTTAGTGACGTTGATAGAAATAAGCCTTTTCGCGGTTACAAGAATCGGGGGTGATGACGGCCCTTTTTCTACGCTATAAAGAGATCATTTATATGCAAGACTAAAAAATTGACATGCTTCCTAGTTTATTTCACGTTGATTTCTCGGGTTTCATAACAATTTACCCAGTAGGGTTAGTAAAATCAGCAGCAGATCAGTCCGTACACTGGGCTTCTTGTGTTAATCTAGCGGCACAGGAAGTGAAAGTATCACCTCTCCGATCCCAGAATGCAGTGCGTTTAACATGGTGTTGTTGTTGTAAATTTGTAACCGCGAAAAGGAGTATTGTCACATCCGTTACAGGATCTAGCAAATTCTAATAGGCGAGATACGTATACATCAGATGTAGGTCCTTCTGGAATATGGCTACCCATGATGTCAAAATTGTAATCGTCTCTCTTGTCGTAAAGTCGGCATAAGATGCTCTTTTCATTTTTATAACAGATGTTCTATCCATACAGCTTTCATAAGGTAATGATACGTCAGTGTTATGCAAGCAGGAAGTTCCCTTGAAAAGCGGAGGTAAAAATTATAATAAAACCGTATAATATTATTTAGCATACATAACTTCTGAATAAGATGATACTGTAAAATTCTTCATTAACAACTGTGCCCCTACATTTTATTTACATTACATGGGTTTTCTGGGACGGTTTGGCCTCTCATTGTCATCTTACATATATATATTCCACTATTAGGTTGTTGCTCAAAAGCTTTTGCTAAAGCTGTTAAAGCATCACTCAAAGAAAACAATTCAGAGAAGAGATTTGACTTGATAACTGGTATATCATGCAGACATTCAACCTATTTGAAGGAAATTGAAACGCAGGAAACTGTAGACAGTATACCCACCCAAGTATTTGACAATCCGACTTGTAGGAGCATGCGCATTGCAATATTACGTCTAATGTTAGTAATATAACCAGTGGGCAGATGTCAAAGTACGTCTGCTTCTTAGCTTCAATTGCCATCTTTTCCTAAAATCAAAAAGACGTTACTTGTTTTATTCACATTGCTCATGCTGAAACCTGTCAGAAATCTTCAGTTGTTCAATTTGAAAAAACTATATAACAGGAACTTCTAAGTTGGAGTTATTGTGAGCTGTTATTCGAAAAGAAGTTCTTTAGAGATCAAATTACCATAGTTCAGCCCAGGATTGCTTGATTTTATAGCCAGCGCCTGTCTGAACAGAAGTTCTTTCCTGAACTGGGCTCTGTCAAAACTTGTAATATTGGCTATCACAGTGAGAGAGAAAGTACAGACTTTCTGTTCTTCATTAGCAGTAATATCACCATAAACGGCACGACTATGGCTGAAATATATTGATAAGCCCCGTCGTTTCGACTGTATGGCCCAGCTTTCACCGTAGTTTGTATTTTATAGCAAGAGTAAATATACATTGGAAGTTTAATTCGATAACATCCTTTCGTAATCCATGAGTACGCTTACACGTCAGCAGTTTTTGGCAAGTACTTACAAAATGCAGGGACTCAAATTCGAAATAGCTGTTTATCATATTGAATGCCATGTGCTAATTTTGAGATTATAGGTTGGACTGCGCCGTCTAGTGGTCAGTTTCATTTTCTGTCCCATTGAATGCACCATGCTATACATATAATTCCAATATATTGTCCCATATTGATTCTTGTTTGTCAATTTGAAGAAATGTCTCATCTGAATCGCTAAAAATAGTTCCCAGACTTCAATAAAGCAATCCACCTTGCATGTACTGCAGATTTCCATACTCCATCTGATAAGCTTTTCAGTCGACAATTGTTTTCGAAAGGCTATTCATTCAAAATGTGTAACACACCGTGGTAGTGTGTGTGTTCCAAAGGTGTCAAACGGGGACATTCAGTGTTATACACACCAAACGACCGGAGACGTCCCTCCATGCGGTGTTTTTATGTGGAAATTGGTATTCCCTGCCGACTTTTTTGCCCACGTGACTATTTTCTATGTAAATTACAGATGTCCCCATTTCAACGTTATTATGTTGGCTCAGCGATACACTCATTTGTGTGTGAACAACTCCGTATCGACACACCCAGGTCTTCGTTTAGACGCCGGCGTACGGACAAAAAGTCGTCGTGACGTTCCCGATTTGGCGGCATGGTTCAGTCTTGGAAAATTTAGCCCAGGAGTAAATCTCAGTCGTTGAAACCTTTAGGAAGGATCCCATAATCAGCATTGAAATACTAGCCCTGGGAAACCAATTATGAAGAAGTTCCCATTTAGAGGGTTCTGTAGGACGTCTCCGTTTGACACCTTTGTCTCATATGTGTGTGTGTGTGTGTGTGTGTGTGTGTGTGTGCGCGCGCGCGCGTAGTTGAGAGTGAATCGGGTGCATGTGTGAGAGGGCATCAAGGCAGATTATTTTCTGCACTGGTTGAGCTACCCTCTGAAAATAGATATTTTATTATTATTATTATTATTATCAGTCAATTGCCTTATTTTTCGAAATGTTTACTGTCCGTAAGTGCTTCATATCAAAATCCGGAAAATTGTACATTTTAAAAGTGTTTCACTTTCTGTTTCTTGATAGCCAGACAGTATTGTCAGTAAATAGTGTTCTACTACCTGATTCTCTATACTACATTCGATTAAGGTAGTTATCCCCACTAATATAACATTCAAAAATAGCAATCAAATCTTTACAAAATACATAAAATAAAACCATATCGAAGTTTACCGTAAAGATATCTACTGCTTTGTTTTTTATGTCTACGTAGGGCTTTAGAATTTCAAAATGGAAAGCTGGAGTGAGGAGGCGTCTGTTACGGGCCCACTTTCTGTCACGACTGACCAGAAGTCCGTCTCCGATCCAGGGCTCTATCATGTGGTAGAATTGGCGAGCTTTCGGTTCTGCAATGTATATCAGATATCACGGCTTTCAGATAGCAGCCAGCCTACATTTTGACAATGGTGAATCCGTAATAATAAACAGTTATAGATTACCTTCTTACTGAAGCTACATGTGTATCAACACGTAATTATATCAAATGTATTGTGTTCTCGTTAAAAAACTATCTACAAATACGTCTACTTTGGGACTGCAAAGATCTCTTGCACACTGATGTCACTTCGATATATGTTGTTTTGTCAGAGTAGTGGATAATCTTGGTAGATCTATCCATTGACCACGTACTCATGACATACATGTTCTCGTGCTGTCAACTCATGATCAGCTGACCAATTTCACAGTGGCATCAAGGAAAACTTTCAGATGGGCTTAATCTCAATGCAATAAACCTCATCTTTCAGAGACACCTATAATGGGTACGCGAACCACAGCAACACCAACGTCTATGATTATCGTCATTTAATTACCAAATGGAAGAATGTGTGCGTTTCACAAGTTTTAAAATGGATGGTTTAACCCTGCCTACTATCTCCGGAATGACAAACAATTGAGAGTTGACGCTCCGTGACCTTGTAGCGTATCATATTGGGATCATTTTGACCCTATTTGCATAACCACCCCAGCAGAGGATCATGGGTAAAGTCAAAATCTCAGATTATTATTTACTAATTGATCATGCAGTTTTTGCGAAGAAAACAAATAAAAAATCGAAAAATCTGACCGGAAAAACGGCCAAACAATGTGACGTCATCAAAGTGGCCATCTAGGATATTTTTACATTTTCTGGTAGAGCTTGGCCCAAAGATATTGTGGTAAGTTTCAGCTCCCAAGCTCAAGAGGTAAGAAAAATATCCATGTGGGGTCGAAATGGCTCCCTCTCCCAGGCCTGGACAGGTTCCAAAAATCCCAGGCCAGGTAGAATTAATGGATTCTATTGAATACAAATAAGGGGAGTAGTAGACAAAAGTGAAATGGGGGTCCCTTTCACCCGGATGTAGAGGTCATTTGTGGAGGTCACGTGGAGGTTGGGGAGGTCAAGTGCAGTATAGTTCCGGCAGAATCACCAAAAGCTACCTCCAACACAGGAGAGTTCCAATTGTTGGAGGAAATGTATTCAGAATGTATTCATCCGCGGTGATGCGGTCTGGCAGCGGTTTTGGCGGTGATTCGGTCTCGGGAAAAAGCTTCCGCTAGTCCCTAGATAAAATGGTCCGATTGGGTCGAGTGAGGTATCAAAGTGAAGCATTCGTGAAGGGACATCTAATGGGCTGTATGTGGGGTTGAAATATCGGCATTCTGCGCATGCGCGGTGGCCCAAGGGTATGAAAATAGACGTTTTGGGAGCTAGGGCAGTCCCTAATGGGCCGATGGAGTTGTATGAGGTATCCATGTGAAGCATTCGTGAAGGGGCATCTGATGGGTTGGGTGTGCGGTAGGAATATCATTCTTCGCAGGCGCAGACGCAATGCGGAGCTCTCGTCCAATCAGAAGCGAGTATTTCAAATCCGTCACAGAGCTCTCAGCCAATCAGAAGCGAGTATTTTGACCCGGTGCATTATGGGCCATATCCAAGATGGCGGCACGTATGTTCAAGATGGCGGCACATCCGGTGTCGAAAACTGGCCATTTTGTCGGGATGTGGTCACCTAGTGTCGAAAACTGGACCCTGTATGGGTCCCGCTAGCCGTTTTGGAGCTAGGGGAGCCACTAATGGTCCAATGGAGTTGTATGAGGTATCCATGTGAAGCCTAGGTGAAGGGGCATCGAGGCATGGGTGGGTGCATGCAAATTTTTTCCTGAAAAAAAAGCGGAACACGGACTTTATCGAAAAATCCGGGAAAATGCCTATATGGGGTATGGGGGTATATAGGTCGCCGGGCTTAACGGGGCTTGCCTATCAATAGAGTTATCTCCCCTAGTTCCAGGGTGGGTGTATGTAAAAATTTTCCTGAAAAAATACGGAACACGGACTTTATTCTAAATTACGGGAAAATGCCTATATGGGGTATGGGGGGTATAGGACCATCCTGGGAAACCTACTTCTCCACATTTGCGGTATGGTTGTTTGGATTTGTTTTCTTAGTCTCGTCAAGACAAACATGATAGGAAGTGTCCCGGAGCGAATCGGTGAAATTTTTCAAAAAGTACGATATAGCCCCATACTGGGGGTATAGGACCAATGTTTGTCCCCTGGGAAACCTACTTCCAGACATTTGCGGTAGGGTTGTTTGGATTTGTTCTCTTAGTCTCGTCATTTAGAACATGATAGGAAGTGTCCCGGCACGAAACGGTGAAATTTTTGAAAAAAGTCACTGAGGCCTGGGTAGGCCCATAGGCCTATACTGCATGGCTATGGGTGTATAGGGCCATACGGGGTGGACATGTTGGAGTCTAGGTGAGTCCCTAATGGTCCAATGGGCTCGAGTGAGGTCTTATTTTGAAGCTCTCGTGGATGAGCACTTGACTACACTAATGGTCGTCCGTGTTCAATCGTCTGCGCATGCGCAGACTGGCCCGTAGTATAGAAAGCAGGCATTTTGGGGGGTATGTGGGTGTGTGTTTGGGTTAGAGATGGGCTATTCACGGTTCGAATGGGTCGTGTGATGTATCCATGTGAAGCCTATGTGAGGGAGCCTCTGATGGCGTGGGGGTGGGGTTGAAATATCGTCATTCTGCGCATGCACAGCCTGGCCGTAGTATGGAAATAGACGTTTTTGGGGTCTAGCCGAGCCCCTGATGGGCCTATTGGGAAAACAAATCCAAACAACCATGCCGCAAATGTGGAGAAGTAGGTTTCGCAGGATGGTCCTATACCCCCCATACCCCATATAGGCATTTTCACGTAATTTAGAATAAAGTCCGTGTTCCGTATTTTTTCAGGAAAATCTTTACATACACCCACCCTGGAACTAGGGGGAGATAACTCTATTGATAGGCAAGCCCCGTTAAGTCCGGCGACCTATATACCCCCCATACCCCATATAGACATTTTTCCGAATTTTTCGATAAAGTCCGTGTTCCGTATTTTTTTTTTTTTTTTTTTTTTCAGGAAAAATTTTACATGCACCCACCCCATTGACTGGATGCCCCTTCACCTAGGCTTCACATGGATACCACATACAACTCCATTGGACCATTAGTGGCTCCCCTAGCTCCAAAACGTCTAGCGGGGCCCATACAGGGTCCAGTTTTCGACACTAGGTGACCACATCCCGACGAAATGGCCAGTTTTCGACACTGGATGTGCCGCCATCTTGAACATACGTGCCGCCATCTTGGATATGTCCCATAATGCACCGGGTCAAAATACTCGCTTCTGATTGGACGAGAGCTCTGTGACGGATTTGAAATACTCGCTTCTGATTGGACGAGAGCTCCGCATTGCGTCTGCGCATGCGCAGAATGATATTCCTACCGTACACCCAACCCATCAGATGCCCCTTCACGAATGCTTCACTTTGATACCTCACTCGACCCCATTGGACCATTAGGGGCTCCCCTACATCCCAAAACGGCTATTTTCATACCCTTGAGCCATCGCGCATGCGCAGAATGCCGCTATTTCAACCCCACACCCAGCCCATTAGATGCCCCTTCACGAATGCTTCACTTTGATACCTTACTCGACCCCATTGGACCATTAGTGGCTCCCCTAGCTCCAAAAAGGCTATTTTCATGCCCTTGGGCCACCGCGCATGCGCAGAATGCCGATATGTCAACCCCACACCCAGTCCATCAGATGCCCCTTCACGAATGCTTCACTTTGATACCTCACTCGACCCCATTAGACCATTAGTGGCGCCCCTAGCTCCAAAACGTCTATTTCCATACCCTTGGGCTACCGCGCACACGCAGAATGCCGATATTTCAACCCCACACCCAGCCCATTAGATGCCCCTTCACGAATGCTTCACTTTGATACCTCACTCGACCCCATTGGACCAATAGGAACTCCCCTACATCACAAAACGGTTATTTTCATACCCTTGGGCCACCGCGCATGCGCAGAATGCCGATATTTCAACCCCGCACCCAGCCCATTAGATGCCACTTCACGAATGCTTCACTTTGATACCTCACACGACCCCATTGGACCAATAGGGGCTCCCCTAGCTCCAAAACGTCTATTTCCATACCCTTGGGCCACCGCGCATGCGCAGAATGCCGATAGTTCAACCCCACACCCGGCCCATCAGATGCCCCCTCACTAGGCTTCACTTTGATACCTCACTCGACCCCCTTGGACCATTAGTGGCTCCCCTACATCCCAAAACGTCTATTTCCATACCCTTGGGCCACCGCGCATGCGCAGAATGCCGATATTTCAACCCCACACCCAGCCCATTAGATGCCCCTTCACGAATGCTTCACTTTGATACCTCACTCGACTCAATCGGACCATTTTATCTAGGGACTCCTTTTTCTCCGCGGAAGCTTTTTCCCGAGACCGAATCACCGCCAAAACCGCTGCCAGACCGCATCACCGCGGATGAATACATTCTGAATACATTCCCTCCAACAATTGGAACTCTCCTGTGTTGGAGGTAGCTTTTGGTGATTCTGCCGGAACTATACTGCACTTGACCTCCCCAACCTCCACAAATGACCTCTACATCCGGGTGAAAGGGACCCCCATTTCAGTTTTGTCTACTACTAAGGGGCTCACAACTAGGCCGTTCATTCTCGAAACGAACACAAGAGATGTTCCAGGAAAAGCACAAGAATGTTGAAATAAACTGTGAACATGGGTCTGAGTGACTCTTCAGAGAGGATACAAGAATACTGCATGGTACGTAGTAGGAGCAAGCAACATGATGACTTTTTCGTATCACTGAAACTTGACAGCGTCTCTCTTGCAAAAACTAATTACTTTTTTTATGAAAAGAGTCTTCGGATCTGACTTGTATTTCTTTATTGCCTTTTCAGATGATAAACTCGCATACACGTGGTTAATATCAGGAGGTTGTAAAGACTTACCTGACGTTTTGAGTATCAGTTTGAGGGTGTCCGGATGCCAAACAGTGATGAGTGGGATGAACGGTCCAACCCAGTATAGGCAGACTCGAGGGAATTGCTCCACATCATTACGATTGATCTCTAGTCCTCGTTCGTTTGGCCCCCCGTACTGCACAGTGGAATTTTAGTAGTAAAATAATCGAATACACAAAGAGTGAAAATGTAAAATCATACAATACTCGTATTCTTAAGGGTACTGAGCTCTCCTGTAGACACTTTTACACACCCTCTAAAATTTGTCATTATACTGATATAAGTATACCTTATAGCTATAATAATGTATATATTTGTTGGAAGCGTATTTCTTAAGGATTCCAAATATATAAATGTGTTCACTTTAAATCTGTAGCTTGTGAAGATATTTGAATTAAAAAAAAAATAATAAAAAAATTAGCCTTCTTTTCCAAATGACTATTTTCAAAAAAATATTCAACTTATCGTAACTTACATCATCATTTCCTGTAGACGACAACTCCAACAGGAAATCTGTGACTCAGTTTTGTCAATGTTGGTCTAGTTCTTATTCTATTGACATTTAATTCAACTTCAAAGTTCAAAATTGTTAGTTACTAAATTTGGTAAAGAAATATTCCATTAAATGTCAATAGAATGAGAACTAAGCCAAAATTGATAACACTGAGACACCGATTTCCTGTTGGAGTTGTTTTCTACAGGAAATGATGATGTATGTTACGATAAGTTGAATACATTTTTGAAAATAGCATTTAAAAAATTTAAATTAAGTTTTAAAGTATTTTTTTTTTAAATCCGAATATCTTCACAACCTACGGGTCTACAGCGTCTACTCAGTATCCTTAACCCTACCTGGCCTGGGGGCATTTCGTGAATCCCTGAATGGAGCGCTTAGAAGTTTTCGATTATTCATGTCATCAATTATACACGGTGTTGCCATGGGGCGCAAACACGTTTAGAAAACGAAAATGGGTTCACATAAATTTAGAAAGATTCCACGATATAATTATCTCGTCCCACGTCATAACTATCTCGTCCAACAACAACGGCGTTGTTCACCAATGAAAGCGCACGTAATGTACTACCATCTTTGAAATCAAGAAAGAGACAAATCAGATTGCAAATCACACCATGACGCTTTACATTTACCGCCGTGTGTTGGCACCATGCATGTAACCATAAAAATATTCTCGCACAAACTTTTGCGCATATCAAGGTCAGATTAGTAATATTTGACAAGCTTATATAGCACTAACAGCGGTCACCATCAAAGGAAAGAACATTAAGTGTCAGAAATATAGTGAGCTTAAATCTCGTATTATTTCTGTGGGGGCGGAGAGCCGACGGAAATGGAGAGGAAACGAGAACTGTTGACCTATGACCCTGGACTTTTGAACTTGGATCGGGGGTTGCTATGGCGGTTTATCTTGAAAATATCGAGAAAATATCGGAAAGCAATTTCCGAGACAAACCAGACTTTGAGTATGTTTAAGGGCATGCGTTTTATTTTATTCTCATGACCATTGCAACAGGTGGCAGGGAACAGTGTTGGGTGTACGCGGGTATGAATGAAATAAATATAAAATGGAGCAAGCGGTGAGCTTGAGCGAAATACTCGGAGGTATATACCGGTATATCACAGTAGTCAGCACGTATTCAGGTAGATGACGAGCCACTCCTTTCCGCAAGCGTTAAGTGGGCTTTCATTGGTAAACAACGTAGTTGTCAAACCTGTTGACATTGGTCAATTATGCCGCGGGACGAGATGATTATGTCGTTGGACGAGATAATTATGTCGTGGGACGAGATTATGTCGTGGCACAAGATAATTATCTGCGAAAAATAGACTTTGGATGGCCCCTCTGTGGTTCCGTATTTGTTGCCGCGAAATAATGGGAGCATCGTTTTATACTACAACATAAATATGCAAGTCGAGCCGGGTGACCAGAAAGGAAGCTAACATAGTACAGGAGGTAAGTGTAGTGAGCGAGACGAACCAGGCGAGCGTTAAAGCAGGAATTTCCTTAGATCTGTCGACGGTCTCCTATCCTGTTCATTCTAAATCCTAGATTGCTACAAACCATTCAGTATATTATAACTATTCTGTTCCTACTGTTCTGGCACAATAATGGTATGTCTTGGCTTATCTTACTATTATTCAGATGACCATGCAATTTATGTTGCAAAACGCTTAAGAGAAGTCATACCGGTACATAAACACACAGAACTGGTCATCGATATGTACAACTTGTCTCTCGGTGGGTGTGTGGCAATCAAAGAATGCCCCACAGAACATACGTGCCGATGAACACTAGTAATAGGAAGACGGCAAATTCCCGCGCATTTTTGCGCGCCCAGAGTTATCCGCCTCATATTGCGAAGGTGACGTCACATCCGAGTCAGAGGTCACTTCCGGGTCAAATGTCACTTCCGGGACAAAGGTCACTTCCGGTCACGTGACGGCACAGAAAGAGTTATCTGCTCCTGAATAAGATCAAAGATACGCTACAGTTACTTCAATGTTAGGCCCAATGGACAATTAACTCATGGACATTTGCGGTATGGAGTTTGACAACATAATCTATATGTGCTGTAAGATGTTACTAATACAAGTCTATGATCAGTGCGATCCCAGTATCGAGCTTTTCGTGTCCGGCGGTATCACTGTTGTTCCGAAATTTCATAAACTAATAAAATGGCGGCTCTTGCTTGGGAAATCCTCATATGACATCGATCGTGCTGCCATCTATGCACTCGGTATGCAAGGGAGAAAGCTCTGACAGGGAAACCCATGCACTTGTCGGACTCGAACTCGAACTCGAACTCGAACATTGAAGGATGTTTACGTGTGTGGGGGGTGTAGGGAGGGATGATTTGAGCTATTATAGATGTATGATGTATGCAGGGCCGTGGGAGGTATCAGTTTGAAGCATTCCTGAATGAGTGAGTGAGTGAGTGAATATGATTTAAGGTCACTTTCACCACCATTTCAGTCATATCACAACGTTTCACATCCAGAAATGTCATGGGTAGGGTCCTATTACTTTTCACACCCGTGAACCCAACGGGTGCCCCAGTTAGTCGCCTCTTACCGCGAGCTCTCTGAGGGGCTGAGGCCTATTCTTATCATGGCCTGAAGTGTGCACAACGACACCCAGGTCAATCCCCATGAGCTCCACGGGGTCTCTTGGGGGAGATCCCGACTGGTCGGGTGTGTCGTGGAAATGCCATTCATCTGCACATGCGCACTGGAAAAGGGGCATCGGAGTGCACGGTTTGGGGTAAAGATGGACCATGTCTGGTCTGATTCGGTCGTGGGAGGTATCAGTTTGAAGCACTTATGGAGTAGAGTCCGACTGGATGGTTGTGTCGTGGAAATACCGTCCAACTGCGCATGCGCAGTGGGAAAAGGGCACTGGAATGGACGTTTTGGGGTCGAGATGAATCGTGGTCTGAATGGGTCGTATGGGTGTCATGTTGAAACATTCGTGAGGGAGAGTCCGACTGGATGGTTGTGTCGCGGAAGTATCATTGGAATACACATGCGCAGACAGGGAATGGTGGAAAAAGGGCATTGGAGTGGACGTTTTGGGGTCGAGATAGACTATCCTTGCTCCTAATAGGCCACTATTGTATAGTGTAGGATAGAATAATATGACGTCATCAGTAATAGAGGGAGCGTATTTAAACTATTGTGACGTCATCAGTAGTAGAGAAAGAGTATTCAAAATCCAGTTGCCCCCTTAATAGTAGAGAAAGCAGAAACCCAGTTTATTTGCCCTATGACCTTAGTGGAGTTTTACTGTAACACCGTAACGCCTATCTTAACGCATTAACGCCCTATCTTAACGTCCTAACGCCAATTCCAACGCCTTGACGCCATGATGCAGACAGATGAGACAAAGAAATATAACATGTTCACAAGGTTTCATATAGTGTATTCTCCCCAATGTCACAACATATCCAAGCTGGGGAAGCCGCGTTGGGTATGTTTACAATTCAAGTATGCTCTTGTACAATCAGAAGCCGCCATTTGGGGCTGAATCTCTCATATTCGTTCGTGCCCGTTAGATGTATTCTCGGATGCGCTTGCCCAATCAGAATCCACCATATCAGAGCGTTTAATCTTCGGCCATGTTCTCTCGGACACATTTGTTCCAATCTTCGTCGGGCAGGCCAGTATACTGTAATAGCATGCAGTATGTCCTGGAACAGCTGTTTGGGCATTTTGATCGCATTTTGCAGGGCCTCGTTGGATGTTAGTCCCATATCCTCTTCCTGGTGACGCTTGGTCTTCATGATGGACTTGAGCATGGGGTCGTCTTTCATTTCAAGAAGTAGCAGGCTATACTGTTCATAGATCGCCATGGCTGTTTTCTGTCACTGCATTCCGATGAATTAGTGTCAATTCCATGGAATATCTAGACCCATCAGGGCTTCTGAACTATTTCATCAGGGCGTTGAAGCATTAGGCTAGGCGTTGGCGGGCGTTACTGCCCATAAAAGCAAGCGTATCCAAAAAACATGCACAGTCGACAGTCAGAGCTTATACTTGCTCTGAGTGCGAATGCACGTTCACCAGACATCACGATATCATGCGACAACAGACGAATACACATGGGATTGAAGACACCGAGAAACCGATGCAGATGCTGAGAATACGCCACCTGATTCTGAGAGTCCACTGACTGATACCGAAACAGAGACTGTTGAGAGTCTATCTACTAATATGGAGAGCATGACCTCGGATAGTCAGGATACGTCCCAGGGAAGCCCGAGTGAGGAATAACCTACCTTTTGGGATCGTATTGTGACAGCAGCTATTAATACTCATGCTTCGGTGACCGAGGACGCCGGGCAGGACAACTTACAATAGGCGTACATCCAAATGCGCCCAAGCATCAGGAAAATAGCGATTTATGAACAGTACAGCCTGCTACTGCTTGAAATGAAAGATGACCCTACACACAGGTCCATCATGAATATCAAGCGTCACTTGGAAGAGGATATGGGTCTACCACCCACCGAGGCCCTGCAAAATGTTATCACAAAGCGCAAACAACTCTTACAGAAAATTTTTCCGTTACAGTATCCGGGCCTGCCCGACGACGATTAAAACAAATGGATCAGAGCGAACATGGCAGAAGATTGAACGTTCTGAAATGGCGGTTTTCGATTGGACAAGCGCATCAGAGAAAACGAATATGACAGATTCATAATTGAATTGTAAACATACCCAACACGGCTCCCCCAGCCTAGGTATGATGTAACATTGGGGAGAATAAACTATATGAAAACTTGTGAACGTGTTATCTTTCTTTCTCTCATCTGTCTGCATCATGGTGTCAAGCCATTGGGATGGGCGTTAAGATAGAGCGTTAAAGCATTAAGATAGGCGTTAAGGCATTAAAGCATTAAGATAAGCATTAGGGCGTTAAGATAGCGCATTAAGATAGACTTTAAGGCTTGAGATAAGGTGTTGAGATAGGGCGTTAAGGCGTTACTGCAAAATTCTGCGCAAAGGTCATAGGGCAGATATAGGGTTTCTGCTTTCTCTACTACTAAGAGAGCAACTGGTATTTAAATACGCTTTTTCTAATATTGATGACGTTACATTAGTCTACCCCAAACTGAACAATAGCGGTCCATTAGGAGCAAGGATAGTCCATCTCGAGCCTAAACGTCCATTCCAATGCCCCTTTTCCAATATTCTCTCTCTGTACATGCGTATTCCAATGATATTCCCACGACACACTCATCGAGTCGGACGATCACCCACGAATGCTCAACAGGACACCCCATATGACCCATTCGGACCGATTAATATTGGTCCAAGTCGACCCCAAAACGTATATTCCAATGCTCTTTTTCCACTGCGCATGTGCAGATGAACGGCATTTCCACGACACATCCGACCAATGCTTCAAACTGATACCTCCCACGTTTTACAGCATACGTCTATAATAGCTCAAATCACCTCTCTCTACACCTCTCACACACGAACACACCCTTCAATGTCGGAGTTCGAGTCTGACAAGCGCATGGGGATTCCCCGTCACAGTGGTCTTCCTTGCGTACAGAGTGCAAAGATGGCAGCATGATCGATGTCATACGGGGATTTCCCAAGCAAGAGCCGCCATTTTATTCGTTTATGAAATTGCGGAACAACATTGATACCGCCGGTCACGAAAAGCTCGACACTGGGATCGCACTGATCATAGACTCGTATTAATAACATCGTACAGAACATATAGGTTATGTTGCTACACTTCATACCACAAATGCCCATGAGTTAATTGTCCATTGGGCCTAACATTTAAGTAACTGAAGCGTATCTTTGAGGCAGATTACTCTTGCTGTGCCGTCACGTGACCGGGATGAACCATTGACCCGGAAGTGACCTTTGACCCGGAAGTGATCTTTGACCCAGAAGTGACCTTTGATTCAGATGTGACGTCACAGTAACCTCACCGCCGCAATTAGGGGCAAATAAATCTAGGCGCGCAAAAATGCGTGGGAATTTGCCGTCTGCCTACTACTGACATTATCATTAATAGAAGACACCCTGACTTTACGGTACATAGGAATAGGAATAGAATTTATTGACCGATCAGGTGCCCTCATGGAGCGTACAATCAATATTCCCCCCAGCCCTTCCCGCCCGGATTTAAATCATCTGAATAAACATTCGGCCCTTCCCCCCTCCCGATATACATTCCCCACTCAATTAAGCCTTACCAAACGTACATAACTATGATAGTCACGACACAATGGCTATTATAGAAGACTATATTATGATGGCCGAGAAGGGACATCGCTGTATTGTGTTAATGAATCTGGACCGACACACGATGCGAAGTCGCGAAGCCACGATGCGAAGCGCGAAGTCACGATGCGAAAGCAAAACAAAGCATTGCAAAGCCTGGAAGCGAAGCGCGAAGTCACGATGCGAAGCCACGATGCGAAGTGGCGAAGCCACGATGCGAAGCGCGAAGTCACGATGCGAAATCAAAACAAAGCAGATGCGAAATCAAAACATGAAGCGCGAAGTCACGGCACCTAACTTCGCATCGTGGCTTCGCCACTTCGCATCGTGACTTCGCGCTTCGCTTCCAGGCTTTGCAATGCTTTGTTTTGATTTCGCATCGTGACTTCGCGCTTCGCATCGTGGCTTCGCGACTTCGCATCGTGGCTTCGCCACTTCGCATCGTGACTTCGCGCTTCGCTTCCAGGCTTTGCAATGCTTTGTTTTGATTTCGCATCGTGACTTCGCGACTTCGCATCGTGGCTTCGCCACTTCGCATCGTGACTTCGCGCTTCGCTTCCAGGCTTTGCAATGCTTTGTTTTGATTTCGCATCGTGACTTCGCGCTTCGCATCGTGGCTTCGCGACTTCGCATCCTGCCTTCGTGTGATTCATAACACAATACAGCGATGTCCCTTCTCGGCCATCATACTATATAACACGGACTAGTTGTGTAGTATAATAGCAATATGCGAAAATTACATGACCAGATTTCGATGTTAGAAATCCACTTCGCATCGTGGCTTCGCCACTTCGCATCGTGACTTCGCGCTTCGCTTCCAGGCTTTGCAATGCTTTGTTTTGATTTCGCATCGTGACTTCGCGCTTCGCATCGTGGCTTCGCGACTTCGCATCGTGGCTTCGCCACTTCGCATCGTGACTTCGCGCTTCGCTTCCAGGCTTTGCAATGCTTTGTTTTGATTTCGCATCGTGACTTCGCGCTTCGCATCGTGACTTCGCGCTTCGCATCGTGGCTTCGCGACTTCGCATCCTGCCTTCGTGTGATTCATAACACAATACAGCGATGTCCCTTCTCGGCCATCATACTATATAACACGGACTAGTTGTGTAGTATAATAGCAATATGCGAAAATTACATGACCAGATTTCGATGTTAGACTAGAATGTTACAATGAGGCTACCAGTATGAACAAACATCATAGATCACAACCATTTCATATTTGCCATATTGTAGTTGTCATCATTACAAAATGACTAATACTACATGCATTTGTGTGCAGGTTGTGATAATAATGCCAACACCTAAAGACAAGGGGACACAACTCAAGACTTTCATAATGAATTCTAATCCATACTTAACTCCCCTTATGGCAAAATAGGCCTACAAAGTTGATATGTTACTGTTACATGGAGTGTTGAAACTCGCACTTCTTGTATTACTCACACAACTTCTCTTAAGGAGAAACACTGGTACAAATACTCTCCCAAAGAGTTACATATAATACTATCCTCGCAACTCAGTAGCCAAATAAACTGTTCATGTATCTTGTGAGTAGTAAACTTAAAATTTGAAGAACATACTTCTGAAAAGAGTTTCTGTCTCTGATTATCATATTTTCGACATTCTAATAAAAAGTGCATCTCATCTTCTATCGCCCCCGAATTGCATATTTCACAAAGACGACTTGCTGGGGGTACATATACACTCTTATACCTATCCTTTTCAATACGGAGTGAGTGAGCACTAATACGAAATTTACATAAGGTGTATCTATGCAATGTATTTTGCACACAGTGTAAGTAAGGTTCAGGATAAAAATTCTTTTATATAACTGGTATGAACGCAACTTAAACCCTTCATTCACAAGATGAAATTGTTTCCTATCAGGTAAAACACTTTCAACAATATTTGAGTGACCTATGTCAGCTGAACACTTTGAAACAAATTTGACTCTCAAAGTTGCATAAACTGTTTTAGCAAGAACATTTGCAGTAGTAAATCTAGTTCGTGATGAAAGGTAAGAGAGCCCTAGACTATTAAAGCCTCCATTGAACTAACTCAGGAGTGATTGCCATCATCACAGAGAGACTGAGATAAAGTGCAAGCCTCTCGTACCAAGCTGTTGTCATCCAATAGATGTAACCTCACCCAGTAGTTAACTGATAAAGAAATTGCCTCAAGAAACAAAGGCAACCTATCACTCTCTCCCCTAACAGCTGCTATATTAGCTTTAGAATGAACACCTAATACATGTTTAATGAACTTAACATGGAGGCGCTCTTAAGAGAGGCGCTCACCTGTCTTAAATAAATAATTAATACCTTTCTCTTGACATTTCTTCATATCAAAATGACTCCAAATTTCAGCTCCATACAGGAGAATTGGTTTAACAGTGTGGTCAAATATATGAAAACATGTTTGAAAACTAGGCATGTCAGAGCCAAAACTTTTGGACAACTTATAGTATGCCTTAAGGCCACGTTTGTACATATCATCATGAGCAGTACTAAAACCACCAGATTGACTCCCAAGATATGTATAAGATTGAACTTGTTCTAACAACTTGTTATCGTATAATATGTCAGTTTTGAGAGTTTTACCTGATTTATTGAAGACAAGAACTTTGCTTTTACTCCTGTTAATTTGAAGTAACCACTGCTCACAATACAACTGCAGTTTGTCGACACACGTTTGCAAACCTATTCAAGACTCTGACAGAAGAACCAAGTCATCCGCATATAATAAGCAACTAATTTTGGATGTGTCCAATGAGTCTGATCAAATACATCAGGTAAATCATGTAAATACAGATTAGAAAGCGTCGGGCTTAATTTATCGCCCTGAAGGACACCTATATCTGATTTAAATGTCAGATAATTATTAATTCTAACTTGAAGCAACACTTGTGAATACATACTCTTAATAGTATGAAATAAAGGACCATTAATACCAACACTGTTTAACTTTCTCAAAAAACCTCTGTGCCATACAGTATCAAATGTCTTAGCGAAGTCAATGAATCAAGCATAAAACGGTTTAGATAAATTATTGTTATACTTTTCCAATAATGATCTGATGACAAACATATGATCTGTAGTACGCTTCATCTTAGTAAATCCAATCTGCTCACGTGGAATATCACCATTTGCATCCAAGTAGAGTACAAGTCTCTCATTCAAAATTGAGTTAAAAACCTTGGCAAGACAACTGGCAATGGTAATCCCTCTAAAATTTGCTGGATCCTTAGGATTGCCTTTTTTATACAATGGTACAATAAATCCTGCAGACCAATCCTTAGGATAAGTAGATGTTGAAAGCACCAAATTAAAATTTTTACATAAAGCAGGTGCTAAAACTGCACTTCCACACTAGACCAGCACATTTATTATTTTTCAGGCGACCTATAGCAGTGTTAATTTCGAGTATGCTAATGCGATAATCAAGTTTGGAAAAAGTACCAGTACCAGAGTCAAATTGTACAGTTATCATCCACTGGATCCTTATGTGTATTTAATTGTGAAAAATAGTCCAACCACTCACCTGGAGAAATGTTATCAGCTTTATCTGTACTTCCTGAATTTTTAATTTTGTCTAATAATTTCCAATACTCAGATTTATCACAAAGAAACAGAGCCAAAACTTTTGGACAACTCAATCACAAAGAGTATCAAGTTTCTCAAGAAGATTCTCTCTATATTTTCGTCGTTTTAATTTCTTAGTTTTCCTAAAATGTTTTAAAAAGCTGAAAAAAGATCCACGATTTAAGGGATCGCGCTGGAATCTACACAAGAGCCAGGCTTTGTTATCCAACTCTTTCTGCATTTTACATAAAGGAGTGTCATACCAGTTGGGTTTGGTGGATTTTTTCTTTCTACAACAAACTTTTGTACGCAGTGATTTATTAGCCACAGAGTTAAGAATGGCAGTAAAATTATTCACTGCATCATTCACCTTATCACCAGAGTAAACCTGACTAACAAATGACTTCAGCTGACACTGTGTATCATGAGTATGAAGCATGGAGAAAAACTTATCAGAGGAAGAAACTTCATCCCACATATACTTATCTGGAATAGACTGAACTACTCTCTTATAGACAGGCTTTTTTAAAATACTACACTGTAAATTCGCTGAAGAGATAACAATAGGCGAACAGTACATATGTACTGACATGTATTCGGCAATATTACGACGGCGCAAAACGTCGAATGTTGCTTCAGTTACGGTACGAACTGACCTACTTACTTGTTTTAAGTTGCCCCATAGCCAGTGAGTTTCGCGGCCAGGTAATAGCGATAACGTGTTTTTCCATCTCTTGAATTCGACAAAGGCCTTCGTCAGTCTTACTAATACCCAGATGAAACAAATCAAGGAAGCAGTGGATAAACAAGTGAATAAAACCGAAGACATACTGTAGTGAAACCTTGTGCAAATTCTAAAGTTGTTAAATAAAATGTCGGTATGCGTTATAGGACTCGACATACACTTGTACTTAGTCTCTAGCATATAACTAGATATGTAGGACTATTTAGTGTCGGAGGTTACCAGCATAAAAAATCATTACAAACTGAGTGTCGGTTGAATACACAGATTGTGAACAAATACATGTATTGCTACAAGAGAGCATGCACAGCGGGAACGGGGTGCATGGCATTAAACAAATACTTGATATTGTGGAGTGGGATTAGTCAGCACGAGAAAGGTGATTTCCTATGGACGCGTGGTACATCACGTAATAGCTACCGCCTTCAAGGTCGGCGCAACCTGTAACCATCTCGGTCATCTATACGCGGTAAGACTGACCCTGAGATCGTGTGTATCCATGTTCAGCCTACTTTCGGCAACTGCTAGAGGGAATTTCCATAAATCAATATCACGTGACTTCGTCAGCCAATCAGCTAAAGTCTACCGACGTAACCTCAACGTAACTCGCCATTTTCGAGTCATGTGATGAACTACTTGTTCAAAATTTCAGATCCACCACACCTCTTGGATGATACAAAAGTTATACATACCTATGTATTTTGTAAGCCCAGGCAATATCGGGTTCAGAAGTGGTATGAAAACCTGTAATTTATCAGATTTCTCGAGTCTGTTCTCCGCCGGATGAAGGCCGAACAGAATCCGGTAAAGTACCGGATATCGCTCCGCAGCAATGGAGACACGATTCGCAAGCCATCTTATGGATGGCGAAGTGTACGCAAATGACTCGGGCCCGTGCGGCGCTCGGGTTGAGTGTTTATTCGGCTTGGACGTGGAACTCGAAGGCGGTAACTAACTTTCAGACTGGCTCTATGTCTCACACAAGTTATTCTGTTTCTTGAATAACCTGGTTGCAACGGGGTTTGCATATGTAAAGGTGTTCCAACTCAGATACACAGATATGTTAGAAAAGAATAGACCTAAACTCTGATTTTTTTATCATTCAATCACTTGATCATTTGTGCATCCTTTCGTCTACATGACAGGCGATCAATTATCCTGAAATCTAGTTGTTTACCACGGTATGTAACATGACACTAATTTAGTTGTCAAAGAAATAGATAATTAATTAATTAATTAATTACACAGTACAAACGCTGCAAAGCGCGAAATCCTATATGTAAACCGATCCACCAAATTAAAGCTTGCTCTTCCGGCTGTGCCAGTCCAAGGATTGCGTGTAGGCATTGATGTCGAGTTACAAAAGGAAATGTTTTATGATCCAAATCAGCCATTTGCTCGTTATGAATGTACATTGCATAAGGGGATAGAGAAGTGGTATAAAACGTCATCAGTTTTCAGCCCTTCTAGTGTAACACAACTGAAGACACATTTAAACCCATAGATGCAATATTTTGAAATAATCATGTCCCAGCAAGATGAAAATTCAGACATATTAGGTCGTGGAATATTAACTGTTGAAATTTTAATAAACGGATGATTATAAACATTTGTAAACTTTTTTCAATTTAGATGTACCTGTATACAAAATCTCACTTTTTACGAAAAGTATCTTTAAAGGGTCAGATAATGATTTCCAACATAACAAATTCCGGATAAAACAAATACCTCCAGCATGTCGTAGAGTCACATTGAGGGGATGTTGAATGCAAATGGCCGTCAATTTGACCAAAATGGCCAGTGGTCTGAAAGTGATATGTACACTATATATATATTTTTTTTTTTTATTCATCTTTTTTCAATTCCGTTACAACATGCACAATTATACAGATATTATATTTAACAGTAAATGCATACCGATTGAATTTACATACATAATCTATGTACTCGCTTGAAAAAAAATCACTTGCTGTTGCACATGCACAATTTTGACCAGAAGCGCCACATGTTTCAAGTCACCCAGCTAACTAGTTGTTACCCAAGCCGTGTGCGTGAAGCTCTGAAGTAGTTTTCCAGATTATGCCATTTATTAAAAAAGATTTCCGTCGTAAATGTAGTATTTGCGATAAACTTTTTGATTTTATATTGATCTTGAAACTTATGAACTAAAATATTAATATGAAGTGTTAAATTTTTGAATTTATTAGTGTAGATATATCTTTTCGCAATCAGCATCAGGGTATTCAACAAGTACTGCTGCCTATCCCAGCCACATATTATTATTTCATTTATCAGATCACACCTGATTTTTGCTGTGTCATTCAACCATCTCTGCAAATCAGACCACTGCTTCTTAACCGTTGGGGGAAAAATCAACAGATGTTCTATACTTTCTTTTTCTATATTGCAGTAAGAACAAAGATTGTCATTTCGTTTTCCTATGTTATATAAGAACGAATTTGCACATAAAATTCTGTGTAGAGTTTTGTATTGAAAATTAAGAAGTTTTGTTTCCTGGGTGCTTTTAAAATTATTGTATATGTTTTTCTTCAATTAATATCCGGACACAGTTTCAGAATATCGTTCCATTTTTCGCTGCATTTGAACTGTATCTTTTGTATTATTTAGTACATCATAAAAAAATCTTCCATTACTCGGGGATTATTTTTAATAACCGTGTATGATCTAAAGATGTCGCTTTTATGCAATATTTTCTTTTTAGTTCCGTAAAATCAAAAAATTTCCCCTGGAAATTGACAAGGTCACGTACATATTTAATACCATTTTTATCCCAGTCCTTGATAAAAATCGATTGTCTTAATCTGCCATTGAGCCATAAGGGTTCGTCCAAAATATCTGCAATAGATTCGGGAATAAGTTTGGAGCACAGTTGCTTCCACTCTAAGAATGTGTCTTTCCAAAACGGGTTTGAAATGTTTTCGATAACCATTCTCTTTTCATCACCTATGTTCCACACGTCGAGTATTTCTCCCAACTTACTGTTTATTATATTTTGCTATTTTTTTTTTACTCTGAAAGAGAAGGCTTTTGATCCATGTAATTTGTAGACTATGTATGTAATATTTGATATTCACTTTCCTCAACCCCCCTTGTTTGTGGTCCTTTGTTAAAATGTCTCTCTTTATTCTATCATTTCCATATAAATTTAAATAAAATCGAATTTAGCACACGAACAAAATTATCGGGTGGGTTTGGCAAGGCAAGAAAGGGGTAAGTTGACTTTGACAAAGCCATTGATTTTATCACTGTGATCTTTCCTAAGAGTGACAAATTGCGCATCCTCCATCTGCTTAATTCTTTTTTGAGATTGTCTAGTTTCGCCAGATAGATGATTTTCCAAGTTTCATTAAAATATGTCGACGATAATTCCACACCGAACATATTAAAATCTGTAACCCAGTCCAATTTTACATCCTGACATAGCCTTATTTCCGATCCTGTCAGCGAACCGATCCAAATTACTTTTGTTTTATCGATATTAATGTTCAATCCACTTATTTTATAGAAAAGCTGTAATATGTCTATTGAACGTTGGAGAGAACAGGCAGAACCGTCAAGAGTTAGCTGACTGTCGTCCGCATATTGAGTTATTTTATATTCTACACCCCCCCCCCTCCCCCATCGTTATGCCTTTAACTTTTTTATCTGTTCTTATCATAATTCCTAATATCTCTGCACATAGCAGAAATAAATATGGCGATTTGGGATCACCCTGTCTACAACTACGCGAATTATGGAAAAAGGTGACAAGTGACCATTCTGGACAACACAAGTACGGATATCAGTGTAAAAAGTTTTAATCCAATGTCTAATGGACGTGCCAAATTTGTATTTTTTCAAAACTCCGTCAATAAATGTCCATGACACAGAATCAAACGTTTTTTCAAAGTCTATAAGTAACAGTAATCCTGGGATGTCTTCATTTTTTGTAGAGAACATACGATCATAAACTAATCTTACATTTTCTCCTATATACCTGCCTGGGACAAATTTTCCGTGGTCCTCGTGAATAAGCTTATTCAGTACTAATTTTAATCGGTTTGCAATACATGTTGAGGCTAGCTTATAAATTACATTCAAAAGAGTAATCGGCCTCCAATTTTTCAAATACTCTCGTGGTTTTTCCAGGTTTAGGTAGACAGGTTATCACGCCTTCTTTTTGTGTTATAGATAATTCTCCTTTGAAATAAGCCGAGTTTATTGATCGCAGAACAAACTGTCCTATTTCTTTCAAAATATTTTTAAAAATTCAGCTGGAAAACCCTCAATTTTTGTATTCTTCAGCTCTTCGCTAAGCTCTTTATATGTGATTATGCCTTCTATATCAGTTGATTCGTCTGCAATAAGTGTTGGTATGTCTAATTTTTCTAAATTATTCTGTATTTCTGCTGTGTTTAACTGTTCTCTGCTAATATATAATTTTTCATAATATTTCTGTTGTTCATTTAGAATTTTCCGGTGGTCAAATATTTCCTCCCCATCATCTAATATTAATTTCGCGATAACCTTATTTGTATAGTTGTTTTTTTCCAAGCCCAAGAAATACTTTGTTGATTTTTCACCCATATCTGCCCATTGGGCTTTTGTTCTAGTAATAATTTCCTTTATATTTTCATTTCGAATATTTTCCAAATTTGCTTTTGCATATTCTAGATCATTCAACTTTTTAATATTTATGCTAGAAAAATCTTGTTCTATCTCCCGTTCTAATGATTCAATTTGTTTTTCTAAGATACGAACACTATCTTATGTTACCTATATCATATATCAAAATAATTCCTTGTATCATACTACTTGTGAAAATTATATTGGTTTTCATATTTAATATCATTATGACAATTAGTCATGGAGTCGTCAGGAGAAGTCTATTTGACAACATCACTCATATGTTAAAAGTAGTAATAGAAACACCCCAAGTCCAGCTTTACAATGTACATTGTATGAGATGTCAAATTATGAAGGCCTGATATTTTAAATTGTACACATTCACCATGTTGGTTGTCATTATCAAAATTTGAAGGCTGTCCTTCCTGACCGGACTATTTTGCTATATAAGAAGGGTGCCAATGGATTAGACACTAATGTATAACTTGCCACGAATGTAACACGAACTTACAAACATCATGTTGAAAGGCGCGCGTTGGTGTCACCGGTCCAGAGCTTCACTGATTTCAACTGCTGGTGTTGTTGTTGCTTTCACAGAACCGACAACTGTAGGAGTGAGTGAGTAGGATTCAACGTCGTTTTCAACATTGTTTCAGTCATATCACGACGGTGCCTACATGTGCCAGAACACGAGAGTGTCCACAGTTTCTATTATTCTGGACACTGATCAGCCCAGTCAATACAGCACCCGGCAGACAACTGTAAACTGTAGTCAAAGTGGATATGCGATCTCTTTTTCAGCATTGTATTATTATTTCTTATGTATTATTTTAACTTCCCTGGAGCGTATTTCTCTATAATAGACTTTTAATAGCACAGTTTTATCAGAAATTTGACAAGCACATCGCGCTCATAATAGAAACTAATTGATCAATTCCGGGAGCTACGAACCTAAGTTTGAGAATAAAGTTTGATTGTTCCAGGTCCGGGTTTTACATTTCTAGAAGATATTTTGTGCGGAAAATGATATTTTTAATATTTTGGGTGAGGTACATAATTTGGCAAATATCGCTACCAATCAACTTTGCCCGATGTGTTCATGTGGCTCGCCAACAGCGCAAGGATATGTGAAGATACCTTCCGTCAATCTTGGCTGTTTTGTCAGATACAAATTTGAATCCCAATTCAGTTTACCTTATTTTAATCTGATGCGATCGATATATTATGTTGTTTTACTACAAGTACGGCCCTTCGTGAAATAGGTACGTATTTTTAATCCGCTTTTAGCGTGCTGTAATATGTAGAATTTTTGTCTGCCATCTAGCCTCTTCCAAGATGCAAACATCCAATATGGCGACCCCCAGAGCCGCTCACGTGTTCATCTTTTTAGCATCATATGTACAGTTAGCCTTTAAAATTCGAAATTTGAACTAGTGTACATTGTAAATGGGGACGTACAGCATGTTTTTTAGTTCTTTCAGTGAGTGATGATGTTAAATATACTTCTGCTGACAACCTCATGAACCTCATAGTTTTTGTTAATATTTTATTATATTGATATAAAATGTGGAAACACATGACAGTTGCATGCAGGAATATTTTCATATATACTATAGTTAAGCAAATGTAAGGCCACTGACCATTTGGTCAAATTTATTTAGGCGGCCATGATGAAACCCTTTAATGAGAGACAATTCTTCATCAAAACGGCATTTTTAAAATCAGTGATAAACTGGTCATTAAATATCACTGAATTGAAAATATTCTCCCTATTAAAGCGGGGGAAAACTTATGCAGATGCTTTCGAAAAATGGGAGACAACTCTCGTTTCAACTCGCTACTTCAACAGAGTCCACGTGTGTCTGAGTAGGTCTAAAAATGGCGGAGGTGTTAGACGACAGCAAATTAATGTGGAGAGAAGGTTTTGGAAATATGTGTGAGCGTTTCGGCGTGGATTCATTAACAGAAGGACAGGAAGGCTATGTTATATATACTAATGCCATTTAGTAAGTAGGTAACATTTATAAGCAATTATTTTGGGATGACACTTTCTTGGTAAAACACAAATACTTGTGCTGGATGGGGCCAGCCCCGTGGGAGATTCGAACCTGCGCCCTCAGAATCTGGCACCAAATCAACACCTAGAAAGTGTCATCCTAAAATTATTGGGTATAGAAATACAGGAATTAATTCTGGAATATAGTGTTGAGGAGAGAAAAGATGTAATGGTATTGAAGTAGACCATACAGAGCTGCTTCCAAACTCTTTCTTTCCAGCTACTGTTCGAGATTGGAATAGTTGATCTTCTTTTGTACGCAATATGTCGAGCCTATGTTCAAACGGCAATTACTTCAAATGTATCAAAAGCCTACTCCACCCCCTTGGAACTATGTTGGTCCTAGGAAACAAAACATACAACTTTGCCGTATCCGTAATGGTTGTTGTAACTTAATGCGCCATCTGTTTAATAATCACCTGTCTGATTCTACATCATGTGCATGTGGCTTCCGCGATGAGACAGCCAAACATTTCTTGTTTGATTGTCCCTTATTCACTGTTCCGCGTCAAAAAATGTTTGCAAACTTGTCTAACATCTACAGTAACGTTCATTCGGTCCCATGTCACAATCTTCTTGCGGGTGTGCAGGAAAATATAAATATACAAATTTACGTTGGCACTTTTATTGAGGAAACAAAAAGAATGGATTGATCTAGGCCGCGGCCTTCAATTTGTTCAATTATATCATCTGGTGGCCAACTCGCGCGGACACTGACCATAGCTGACGACACCCTGTTAGTATCCCTTTTACTTTTGTACTTCGTTTTATCAAGCTATTGCAATACCGAGTTACAGCACTACAACCGGCAAGCCGCTCATCAAGTATATATACCTGCCGTATTACAAGGTTTTCTGTAAAGAATAATTGTTATATATGTATTTGCAACCGCAACGTTTTCTGTCAACGCAATTTATTTTAGGAGACACACTAATGAGCTCCGCTCACTGTGCTCCAATTACTTTGTGTAATAAACGTTGTATAAACCAAGTAGACCGGTGGCGGTAAATTGTTGATGTTACAAGCGTTGTCCACGGTGCACGAACTGCTAAAATTCTACGACCTAAATCACGTGTACGAGTAGGACCCGCTGTACCTGTGGTGGCTCCTCTATTATTTATTATGAAAGAACAAACGGAGTTTCTAAAACCTTGCTTTCATCTATGCATGAAAACTATTATATCATAATCCTACTCAATTATTTTCTAACATTGAAATCTAACGCTTAATTTATTATCTTTCATTCTGTTTTATTTTTATTATCATTATTATTGTTATTATTTTTTTTTTACATATGACAGTGTAATACACAGACAGCTCACTCGACGTGTGACATTTTGTTGTGAGAACAGTTTCGCTGTCAAACTAAGCCTCTATCAGCCTGATGACCACTCGTTCGAGTTTCTTCGCACAGTTTCGCCAAGATGAGCGTACGTACATGCGCGGGTAGTCAACTTCCTTCACGCTGACAGCATGGGTTCAATCTGCGTAACTACGTGAAGGAAACGTGTGTAGGGACGATGTTAAACCAATAGGTCGGCAAAGATTTGAAGACTCACGAAATATAATTGACAAAGGATCTGCTGCTAGTTGTATTGTCAGTCTTTATCCAAGATACTAGCTTTTCAATGCGAGGTTCTACACGAAAGTCTTGTCATTAGGTCCCATTCATCAGCTTGCCACTCTCCTCAATTCCTTCCAGGCAGCGCATGACTATCTCCATGGTAACGGATGGGTGATCGCCGATTAATCCAGTGTTAAGTGGACATCTCTAGACGCTTTGTCTGATAGCTCATTTTAAAAGCTATTTCAATTTGGGGTATAAGACACAAGCGTGCACTTCACCGAAAAGCGCAATATTTCGCATGGGCAAATGTGAATCTACCTGGCGATCCTTGCTAGCTATACCAGATTACTGGTAGATTATCGCCCAATATCTAGATCGTTGTCCATCTGATTTGACTGTCGTCTAAGATCGTACAAGCTGGAATGCCGCTAGAGGCGAAAAGTCGACATCCCCTCCAGCAAATCAATTGAGCAATACAAGGCATCCACAGTGGAGAATCGCCAGCAACTGTTTAAAGGGACACCATAACACGGCTCGGATTGACCAAGATTAAGCCGCACTCCGCTGTCATTATATGCAGAAATAAATTAAGAGAAGTTGACCGGATGTTAGAGAAGGATATATATCTGGAGTTAATATCACAGTGCGGAGTGATAGCCCCTGACGGTGGCCACCAAGCATGGTGTTCTTCTACTTGATGGTTCTGAGCAACTCTATGAAAGTGGAAATCATCCTCTTCCCGCGGTCGATACGACACTAGGCAAATTAGAAGCTGATAAAATATGTTCCAAAATAAAAGTATATTCAGAATGTTGGCAAACAATACTGTCCGAACAGATATATACCACATTCATCACGCCATGAGTGTAGTGTTGCTTCAATATCTTAATAATTTCAGGGTCGAACAAAACTTAAGAAATTCATAAGTCAAGTTAGAGGGATTAGAAGGTGTGGAATGCAGCGTTGTTGATGTTTTCATTTTCGAGAGCAGCAAAAGACAAAACTGGGGCAGTTCTAGAATGCTTTGAAGCAGCACATAGCACGATAAACGTGGTGATACATTCGGCGTTCGTGGTATTGGCTGACTGGTTTGATTAGAACGGGATTGAGGCTAAAGCTGCTAAAGATTAACATATCCCCGCGATGTCACCCCATTCAAAATGGACATGAAGTAGGAGTATTATTAGGCATAATACACCATCTTGGAAAGTCCACCTGGCGGAACGAATCACACTGATTGAAGACGTCATCTTGAGAGTAGTCATGGGATCCATAGCTAGAGAGAGAGAGAGAGAGAGAGAATTGTATTTAACAATATTACAGCTAGATAGCGACTCCACCGCTACAAAGAGCTTTCAGACAAATAAAGGTAGACCGGCAAGCTCCCATCTTGGCCTGTACGACACATACAAGTGAACCAAAATATTCCTCTTCGTCCTGCCACGATAAAGTTCGCCTTAGTAGCAAGGCGCTTCATGGTGACTAGTTTGTCCGATCTCTCACTCAAACTGTATGTCCGGATTTGAAAAGAATCGTTGTCACTAACCTAGGCAACGAAAACTGTACCATATCAAGCCCCAGGTATATATTTGGTTCCAGAAGCTATACGTGCAAACGTTTGTCCACCCTTGTGGCTATATAACCGTACAAATCATATTGGGAGAAATCTTGTGCTGCTATTTCACTTTAACCTCCCCCGACATTATGTTACGCCAAAGGACACATACCGCATAGAAAGGTAAGGTAACTTCTCGCCCACATATAAATATCCCCCGCATATCTCTCCATATGTTCTGGTGGAAAGGACGATCCTTATCGGCAACTCGGCACAGCAGCAAAGTGAATGAACAAACTTGTACTTTCAACAGTATCTGCAATAATGACCGTCCAAACAAACACCCCGATCAAACCAGAACGGTAACGATTTGAACAATCATTTCGATGAAGATAAGGATTTCATGTAAAGAATATTATTGTTGTCATCATTACAAACTGTTGACATATTCTCTCCTGTGGGAAGCCATTTTGTGTGCGTGTGTGTTTTTATGCTAACTGTCGTTCCAATATCGGCACTGGCACCAATGCGGGACAAACCCTCATCTTTTGGGCGGACGAAGGTGACGCGAAATGCTTCTCAGAAGCATTGGAGCATTGTAGTTCAGTTCTCAGAAGTAGTATCATGCAGTCGATCAATCAGCTCGCTCAATGCAAACGTATTGTCTATCTCTGGGAGTGCGAGACAATCTTGAATTGCACCGATATTCTAACAATACATACAAATGGGATGTACAATTCTTCAGTGAACTGTTCAGGTAACAGTGAACTGTTCTGTTTAGTAATTTCTAATACTGTCTATCGGACGGATGGAGTGTTATTTAATATTTCTCAACGCATTGTCGTTTGAAAAACTCAGATATGTGCGTGTGGACGAGGACCAAACAGCAACAGTTGATGATATTTTTTGGGGTTTAGGTACAACAAAATTACACTGAAATCGACCAAATACTTTCCTGAATACAACAACGAATCGGTATGATACGATAAGTCAACATTATTCCCTAGCCATGTTTTATTCAAGTTTACTGGAACAAAGGCTTGTTATAGCCAACGTAGATCAGCAAAACTTCCAATCACAGACAGTGATATACAATGGTGGTACATATATGAAATTGTGAAACTAAGTATGAAAACTGAATGTACTCACATGATATTTTGATCTACAGTATGAATTTTTGATATACCGAGACGATATTTTATATACAGTATGAAGGTTTGATATATCTAGATCGTATTTTGGTATTAGACATGAATAGTTGATATACCTAGATGATATTTTGAAACAAGATATGCTTATCTGATACACATAGATGATATTATAAGTTATCTTGTCCCTGCGAAGAGTCGAGGTAAAGTGAGTCTAAAACTTGCTAACCGAAAAACGTGCCGGAGTCG
Organism: Hanleya hanleyi; assembly: GCA_036873755.1. Classification (NCBI taxonomy): domain Eukaryota; kingdom Metazoa; phylum Mollusca; class Polyplacophora; order Lepidopleurida; family Hanleyidae; genus Hanleya; species Hanleya hanleyi. The sequence goes on along the minus strand of JAVTVY010030371.1, from coordinate 21,558 downwards.
AGTGAACCAAAAAGACTGCATGTGAGTGGATATTGAAAATCTCAAAATGTCTTACGGAATAACTTGATGCTACAGGTCACATACCGTACAGTCATGTATCCACATGGGATTTCTCGACTCTATACCACAAACCCTCATCAGGACCTTATTGACTGTCTAAGTTCATTAATAGTATCTGTGTTCAAGAAAACTGATCGCCAATATATTAATGTCAGAAGCCATAAAGCATTCTTTAGCTCTACTACATAAGAGGGATATCATTCATGGGATATTTCTTTGTTTATAGAGTTACTTGAATTTGTCATTAAAAATATCTGCGAAATTTGGCAACACTATATATCAACAGTATATAGGTATTCCAATGGGTACTAATTGTGCACCCCTGTTGGCTGACCTATATCTGTTCTCTTATGAATATGACTGTATGCAGGCGCTTTCCAAAAACCGATAACTTCAAAACCCGTTCCTTCTCATTCACCAAATGATATATAGACCATCTTCTCGTTGTTGATAATCGCTATATAAATGACGCAGTGGAAGATCCACCTTCACTGGATTTGAAGGAAACTACAGATTACAAGCGTCTAGTCCGTCATTCATAATCCAGCCGTCGTCCATTAGAGAATATCCGCGTCCATAATCCAAAGATCTATTCCATTTTCCATATAACAGTATTAGCACCAAATTCAAAAAGACAATCATAGTATACATAAACATAGGCTTGTTTCCTGCAAGAGAGAAGCGGTCAACAGTTTTCAATGATGCCGGCAAGACATCATGATGTTCCAAAAATATCAAATCCGTATCGCTGATCAGTATTCTTAATCCATAATATTCGTTATAGAGTCGTCATCTAAAAAATGATGTATCTCAGTCACGCTTTGATTGTGACTGTTCATATGAGTACCATGAGGATCTTGAAGTACATGGGTTCATACGGCCCCTAGCCCCGGGTTAAGCGGAATTAGACACAAGTTACGAAACGTAGCGCCATAGATCTTGCACGCTACGTTCGTATTTTCTCTCCCGTCGACTTAATGACAAAATAGATGATTACTATTTCGACATCATAAGCTATCCCTTTCTGGACAGTAATATTCCAGTGGGACCTGCATATGGCGTATACATATCTCGCCTAGAAGCATTTGCTGGATCCTATGTTAAATGTGACGATTTTAGTCAACGTCATAAAACATTATTGCAGAAACTTATAAAACAGGACTATACCACCAAGCGTCTCCATTCAGAGTTTCTCAAATTTGGCCATACATATCGCATGCTGATAGCAAAATACGAGCGTAGCGTGTAAGATCTATGGCGTTACGTTTCGTAACTTGTGTCTAATTCCGCTTGACCCCGGGCTAAGGGTCGTATTAACCGATGTACTTCAAGATCCTCATGGTGTTCATATGAACAGTCACAATCAAAGCGTGGCTGCGATACATCATTCTCTAGATGACGAATTTACTACGAAGATCATATGGATTAAGAATAGTGATCAGCGATACGAATTTCATATTTTTGGAACATCATTATGCCTCGCCGTTATCATTGAAAATTATTGACCGCCTCCCTCTTGCAAGAAACTAGCCCATGTTTATGTATACTATGATTGTCTTTTCGAATTTGGAACATGAAATAGGTCTTTGGATTATGGACGCGGATATTCTTTAATGGACGACGGCTGAATTATGAATTAAAAGCGTCTAGTCCGTCATTCATAATCCAGCCGTCGTCCATTAGAGAATATCCGCGTCCATAATCCAAAGACCTATTCCATATTCCATATAACAGTATTAGCACCAAATTCAAAAAGACAATCATAGTATCCATAAACATAGGCTTGTTTCCTGCAAGAGAGAAGCGGTCAACAGTTTTCAATGATGCCGGCAAGACATCATGATGTTCCAAAAATATCAAATCCGTATCGCTGATCAGTATTCTTAATCCATAATGTTCGTTGTAAAGTCGTCATCTAAAGAATGATGTATCTCAGTCACGCTTTGATTGTGACTGTTCATATGAGCACCATGAGGATGTTGAAGTATATGGGTTCATACGGCCCCTAGCCCCCGGTTAAGCGGAATTAGACACAAGTTACGAAACGTAGCGCCATAGATCTTGCACGCTACGTTCGTATTTTGCTATCAGCATGCGATATGTATCGCCAAATTTGAGAAACTTTGAGTGGAGGCGCTTGGTGGAATAGCCCTGTTTTATAAGTTTCTGCAACAATGTTTTGTGACGTTGATTGAAATCATCACATTTAACACAGGATCTAGCAAATGCTACTAAGCGAGATATGTATGCGCCATATGCAGGTCCCACTGGAATATTACTATCCAGAAAGGGATAGTTTACGATGTCGAAATTGTAATCATCTCTTTTGTCATAAAGTCGACGAGAGAGAATGCCCGCTTCATTTTTATAGAGATAGAGATCTACATAAGATGTGCCTGTAGGGCTATCTGTAGTTTCCTTCAAATCCAGTGAAGGTGGATATATATCCTTCACTGCGTCATTTATATAGCGATTATCCACAGCGAGAAGATCGTCTATATAGCGTTTGGTGAATGAGAAGGAACGGGCTTTGAATGGATCGGTTTTTGAAAGCGCCTGCATATAGTCATATTCATAAGAGAACAGATACAGGTCAGCCAACAGGGGTGCACAATTAGTACCCATTGGAATACCTATATGCTGCCAGACGCTTGTAAAATATAGTTTTCGAACAGAAAACGTCTGAAAATGGTCAATCGTGAAGAAATTTTACTATCTGCTAACAGTATTTTGATTCATGTAATTTAGAATTGCTGGGTCAGCAAGTACAGTTTGATATGTGTTTTTATCCCAACGGCATGTGACTGCTGTTGTCCAATGGCTTGCCTAGAATCTTCTGGGAGTAGAAATAATGTAATATATGGTATGAAGGTTTGGTAGACCTAGATGGTATGTTGATATAGAGAATGAATATTTAAATACTTAGATACCATTTTTATATACGGTATGAATGTTTTATATACCTAGATGACATTTGGATATACAGTATGCATGTTTAGTATAATTAGATGATATTTTGATATACGATATGTATGTTTGATATACCTAGACGATATTATGATACACGGTATGAACGTTTGATATATCTACATGATATTTTGGTATAAGTTATACTTGTAGGATAGACGTAGGTGATATTCTGATATATGGTATGGTTGTTTGATATACCAGTAGTTGATGTATTTTGATATACATTATGAATGTTCGATATACTTAGATGATATTTTGATTGATGTATCAGGCTTTGTTACACAGAGATGATAGTTTGATATACGGTATCAATTTTTGTTTACATAGATGATATTGTGATGTATAAATGTTTAGTATATGTACCTAGAGCCTGCAGAAAAAGGGATGAAGGTCTATGGGTCTTGCTCGATGTTTTCAGGATCAAACCGCTCCCGTCTCAAAACATACAGTTGGCATAAAAATATTCAGTTGTACAGGTATATGTTAAGTTCTATTTGTGAATTCATGGTACTGGGGATATAAAATATGGAAATATAAAGTAAAAATAGATTAAAGAATCTTGTCAGAAAAAATGAGTTCCGTACCAATTATACGGATAAGAAAGTCAGTCTTTCAACAATCGTACAAGCCGGCCTAACTGACCAGAGACAATTAAAGCCATCGTGGCCATGGCAATGTCTAACAACACCACAGGAAAATTGTCATGAAATGATGTGAAGATTGATCGTTCGGCCTTAGAATGTAAACATTTAGGCGCTACGCACACCGGACCAGAAAAAAGTGTTCCAAATAAAAACAAATCTAGATCTGTCAAATGTGAGTGTTTGTTTACAATCTTTGCCTCTCACGTACATCCGATATTATCCTTCTTTTCGTTGGTCAACGTAATCGTCATCTTCTGGAGTCATTTTCATCTCACATCATCTTAATTAATCAGTAGAAGAGATGGCGTGTTGAACCGAAACTATGTTGTGGATACTAGTTATAAGTTAAGAAGTGAAGTGAAGAAGCACATAGGTTTACCATATCGAAAATTATCCAACTGTGATTCTTCTACTCTCTATACAACTATTTTCCACCAGGATCCAACCATCGCCTAATTACATTAGACGTATCGATTTTCAAGCTATCAGTGACATATTGATGTCTGTAACCATATGGCTTCCCTCAGATCTACTGCATATAATGAATATCATTCATCATGTTCTTAGGACCATTTTCCTTCACAGAGATACCAATTGCGCACTTCTTTTTACAAATTTTAAACATATTCTCTGATTAATGTTTCATGCAGAAATGATTAGACGATAATCATTTCAAATCTCGTTTCTCCTTATTGATGAAACGTAATATAAACGATTGCCTTACTATGGACAATCATATATATATAGGAATGGCATTAAGTCACCTTGTATATGTATATACAGGTATATATCCAGATAAATCTATTTCGTCTACTCACTAGTGAATGTTATCTGAAAGTCTATCGTTCAGAATTTCATATAAATCTGATTCTGTTCGGGATTGATACTCATGGTACTCAACAATTGACAACAGTGTCCAACGGATGACACTGGCTGTGGTGAGATGACCTGTTTGTTTGAATACAATCAACACATTTCTCATGAACAACACCTTTGCGAAATGTATGACGGTCTCTTGGAATGAAAGTCTCAGCTGTCATCATTTTCTTAGGATCACATTTGGAGTGTAAACGTGTTCATGCACATAGTATTTTGTCTGTGTTAATGGACATTTGAGTAAAACTAGTCGTCATGCATAGTCAATCACATTAGGAATGGCTGTGACGGTTAGCATCACAGAAGAATATTGAATATATATTTTGATTATATAAAGCTAAACAATTTTTCAGAAATCTGGCATCGTTGTTTGTGAAGCATGAAACATATTCAAATTGAATAGATAACATTTCCTTAGCGTAGCTGCAAAATGTGTCTATTGTACCATTAAATGTAGTAAAAGTATGTTTGTCGGATCCACAAAGGTGAGTTTACATTAGTGTCTTGTAATTGTTTAATGCGAAGTCGGAAGAGTAAAATGAATGCGTTGCTTCGAGGCTCTGTAGACTCTATCCTAACCTAAGATGTAATCAGCCTCAAAATCGATGGGTTTTGTAAACTCTCCACTTTGCATTTTTCAGCAGTGAAGTTTGCTAAAGCATCATAGGTATTATATTTGATGATAGTGGGATCGTCATATACAACCAATGTAAGATATGTTGTCAGAGAAATTTGAAACTCTGCCCGCTTCGACGTGTGTTCTGTCACGCCATTGAATATGTGTTGTACGTGGAGATGAATATGATGATGATGCGATAACGTAATGGCTCGTGCCTGAGGTTCGGTAGAGGGGCAGACCATACGTAGGCAGATTGCACCACATGTGTATACGCTTGTTGACACGGCTGTCGAAAAATAAAAGACATGTCATGCTATTTATTTTTTACTTTTCTTCCATTTTCTCGTAAATGGTAAAGACAAGATCGGTTTTGTGTGGTCAAACGTGTTTTATTTTGTACCTGTCGTGACATATCTCACTATCGCGTAGCTTGAGAGACATCGATTCCAGAACATTTTGTCGCATCGAACAGATTTGTTTAGGTTATAACTCAAGAATAACCCCTTTGCTCTCTAGAATCAACATCTATCCAGCTGAACAAATACCACGATTGGTGCATAGCTTTTAAATGAAGCGAGATAAAGGGAGAAAGCCTAAAAAGAACTGAAATAATAGTCAATTGAAGGTCATTTTACGCTTTACTATCTTCGATGAACTTAAGAAATGCACCAAGAACTCCAGAAATAATTGTCAAAACCCAAGTAGTTCGCAGTTTTTCCATTTATTCCATCCTGCCGAGTGGTTTCGTATTGAAAAAAATTATTTCGTGGCTATACGACGTCATTGCGCTAGTCACACAAACTATGTCAGTACAGGGGAGATAAGTCTCGTATAGATCTATACAATAATAATTATGTTATATCACTACTAATATACCGTGAAGTAGACAGAAAATTCATATATTATGGATTTGTTAATCGAGCCTGTGGTCTGTATTGAAACTAAGACCAAATCTAGAGCTTTAGATGAAATTAGCCGGGAGAAAATGAACAATTTTGACAGTATGATGTATCTTCGCTCCGCGATGAAGCTATGCCCTTGAGGGTGCACTTTACAGTTGCACTGTAAACAATGGGGTCCCGTCTCCGGTCACCAATAGTCAAATTATCTTTAACGAAAACCTGTTATATCCATATATCATCTTAAAGAGAATGTTTGTACCATTACTCCAAGGCCATTTATGTGGTAAGAAAATGAAACCATTGCAATCCGCTTTAAACGTGCTTCAAATTTCATGGAATATCCCCCCAAAGTAGAAACATTTGTCATATTCGGCTCATTTTCCAGAGAAATCTGTAGGAGCGATTTCAATGAAATACACTATCTCGTCTTCCACGTCAAGCGGCCAATCTAAAATGGTAAAAAAAACATGAACATTGACCTACCAGTTTTTGTCAGAATGGTACTACAGATATCAGCAACTATAAACGTAAAAGAATTATTATGTGGTCAAAAACGATCGGTCTTCCTTATTATGGAATCAGAGAGGGACCATGGGTGCGCACCCATGGATATTCCAATTTGTCGATCTTCTCGGTGTGAATAATCGCTATATAAATCACACAGTGAAGGACATATATCAACCTCACTAGATTTGAAAGAAACTATAGATAGCCTTAACGGCAAATCATATTTAGGCCTATATCTGTATAAGGCTGTATCTCGTCTACTTTACGACAATTGAGATGATTACAATTTCGACATCGTAAACTATCCCTTTCTGGACAGCAATATTCGAGTGTGAATTGCATATGGCGTATAAATATCTCGCCTTGTCGTATTTGCTAGATCCTGTCTTAAATGTAACGATTGTAATCAACGTCACAAAACATTATTGCAGAAACTTATAAACAGGGCTGTACCACCAAGCGCCTTCACTCAAAGTTTCTCAAATTTGGCGATACATATCGCATGCTGACAGCAAAATACGAGCGGTCGTGTAAGATCTATGGTGTTAAGTTTCGTAACTTGTGTCTGATTCCGTTTAACACGGGGCTAGGGGCCGTACGAACCCATGTACTTCACGATCCTCGTGGTGATCATATGAACAGTCACAATCAAAGCCTGACTGAGATACATCATTCTCCAGATGACGTATAACATATGGATTAAGAATATTGATCAGCGATTCGGATTTGATATTTTTAACATCAAGATGTCTTGCCCGCATCATTGAAAACTGTAGACCGCTTCTCTCTTGCAGGAAACTAGCCTCTGTTTATGTATACTGAGATTTTTTTAAATTTTGTGCTAATGCTGTTATATGGATTATGAAATAGGTCTTTTGATTATGGACGCGGAGATTCTTAAATGGACGATGGATGAATAATGAATGACGGGTCAGACGCTTGTAATTCCCGAAGTTTCAAGCCTTGCTGCAAAATCCATCAAAGACGAGGAGGTGAAGGTGACATTCAGGCCTTCATTACTGGACGTTACCGTTACCTTCATTGACTTCGGACTCCTCGTTTTGCTTCACAAAATCACAGAGTGGGGCACTTGTACCTCGTCTTGAAAAAGGAAGATTCTCATCTACTGTTGTTGCTGTGGAAAGTTGGTCTAAGAGCGCATCCTTCTCTCCAAATTTGGTGTAAGAGTCTGAAAATCTGATATTGCCAAGACACCCGGGTTTCTTTGTACAATGAAATTACAGTATCTTGATCTAATCTTGGCAGTGTTGGTTGGTCCAATTGAATGGATGAAGTCATAGACATGTTCCCTGTTTTGTTTGGTCTGTTGCGTTTTCAGCGATTTGTATGTCTTGGGCGCAGCAATGAACACTGTAATCTTCCGTTTCTTGGTATTTGTAACTTCAGTGATCACGTTGCATCCAGTGCTGTAGAAGTCCTAGGTTTAACACTGAATTCTGTATTCAGCTTTGGACTTCTCTGATGTCTTCTTGTAGATGGTGTGATATAAGGTAATGACAAAAGAAATCATCAATAAACATGTGTTAAAAACTATCACAAGTGGAGAATACCGGACAGGACTATATGATGCCAATTACCTAATATGAAGTTCTAGGATATGAAACAGTCACAGTGTACTGCTAAATATACAAGTAGATGATGTGAATAGTATACATCAATATTGTTACATATGATGCTTGTCTATTTATGTAAATATTATACAACAACGACCCACTGTGAGGAGGTGGTTGAGTCACACCACTACGGCAATACGGGTGTATCATCAGATGCTCAAGTTGTCTTGGTAATGGAAAAGTTCGTTAGACACATGATTCATAATCCCCCCCCCCCCCACCATTTGACAGACATGTCTCAATGGGGTGTGCGAATCCCGATGAAAAAGTCATCTGTGTCGTCTGCATGATGAAGCCAATTTCTACAAGACATACAAAAATCTGCATTCCACAGACATTCATAACTGAGAACAGACTTTTTTTAAAGAAATTTGTTCTGCCACAATAAATCATACAGACGAATACAAGCCACTTGAACTTAAGAAGAAATGAGAAGACACACACAAAAATACAAAAAAATATAAGCAAATACAAAGACAAACAATATACAAATAACATGCGTATTGATCCTTTTCTATGGTTCATCAATTTCTGGGTTACACTGATCCTTTAAGGTACAGCCATATTATCACGTACTAACCGAGAAAAATCTTTCCAACGGTTTCTCTTGCAGGAAACAAGCCTATGTTTTTGTATACTATGATTGTCTTTTTGAATTTGGTGCTAATACTGTTATATGGAATATGGAATAGGTCTTTGGATTATGGACGCGGATATTCTCTAATGGACGACGGCTGGATTATGAATGACGGACTAGACGCTTGTAATTCAAACTTTTGATATTCACGATTCTTCCGAAAAATAAAATTTTCGGTATTGTGCAACAATTCTATCTGCTTTTTACACGCATTGATATGAGGAGGTTGTTTTCGTCTTTTAGACTGATAAATATACCACTTTATAACATTAAATATTGTGTTAAATATACAATCAGTTCCTTCCACTCCAAGTAGCAGCACTCTTTCAGACAAATAGAGATAAATATTAACCGATCTTACCCATTCACTAATGTCATTCAAAAAGGCCGCTACAACCGGACAATGCCAAAATATATGAGGTAGAAATCCCCGTCAACTTCCTGGCAAAAATCACAGGTGGGAGAATTTACAATACCTATGTTATACAAGAATTTATTGGTGGCCAATATTTTATGCATCAGACGGAATTGGAATCATCTAAGCTTAGTGTCGAGTGTGCATTTGAACGGTCTCGAGTACACTTTGTTCCACTCAATATCGAAAATATATAAATACTTTTCCTATTTTACCTGTGATACTGGTGTTACAGATTTAATTCCTACATATATCTTGTAAAAATCTTGGCAGCCCTTTTGATTTTTCAGCAACAAATACATTTGTTCTGGAATACATGGATAAGCACACATTTGGGTTTTTTGCAGCTATTTCCCATATAAAACTTAACTGATTGGACGACTCCATGATATTGTAGATAGTCTGCAACTATACCATAAGCATTGCTGAATTTCTGCAGCGTCATGAAGCCACCCTCGCATGTTAAGTGATCATTTACATATTTAACCCATCTGGTGAACCACGTGCTGTAGAATATTGGATTTGCAGCAATCTTAATACCGTCATTCAACCAAATACACTGAGTTCTTTGCTCTCTTATATTTATAGCTGGTAGCAGTTCGCTTCATGCATGGAAACATCTTTCCAAAACAAACTAGTTATATTCTCTTCTACAATTTTCTGTAGTTTGATTTTCTCAACATCTATTAAGTCTAAAGGAATATTACAATTTTTAAGAAATACATCCTTCCAACTGTAATTCGAAATATATCTCCGGATCCATGTTCTTTTCATAGAATACATAAATGACCTTACATCTACCATCTTGACACCTCCTTGTTCATAACTTTGAAACATTTGTGCTCTTTTAATTTTGTCAATATTAACACCCCATATAAACCTTAACAAATATTGTTTTAATATCATCAATCACAGATAACGAAGGGTTGGATAGACATGCAAAAAGTAAATTTGGCTTGGGCAGTGCCAAAGTCTTCACTACGGTAACTCGACCTAATACGGTCAGTGAGCGCTTCCTGCAGTGACTTAACCCTATCTGCCCTGGGCTATTTGGGACCTGTTGTGGCCTGGGGGGGGGGGGGTAAATGATAAATAAGTAAATAATAATGTGATGTGAAATAAAATAGTTTTTGCCCACTTTTCATCGCGGAAATGCAGAAATTTTGAAGGAATATGACAACAACATCACTTTTCTGGTACCCCACGTGACCGCCATCTTGAATTTTCCCATGATCGTCTGCCCGGGGGGTTATACCTATAAGCTCAAAATGACCCCAGTATGATAAACTATAAAGTCACGGAGGTTCAGCTCTCCACTTTTTGTCGTTCCGGAGATAGCGCAAAATGTTTGGCCGGGGGGCTAATTCGCCCCCCCCCCCCCCCCCCCGCAGGCCAGGTAGGGTTAACAATTCTTTAATGTCTTTGAACTTATCTTTGTAATTTTTAATAATCATATCTTTCGGATTAGGATAAAAAACAATACCCAATAGTTTGAATACTCTATCGTTCCATTTCAGATTGTACTCGGGACATAACTGTTTCGCTGATTCCTTTTTAGATCCAAACCATACAACATTTGTTTTATTAGCATTTAACCTCAGACCGAACAACCGCCGGAAAACGCGAATGATATCCAATACTGCCTGCTGGGACCCCTCGGTTCCGTCAAGAGTCAAGAAAGTATCGTCTGCAAACAAATTTATTTTATATTCATTTTCTTTGATTTTTATAAAAGGTTTCTCGAATTTGGCGATATATATCGCATACTGATAGCAAAATACGAGCGTGGCTTGCAAGATCTATGGCGTTACGTTTCGTAACTTGTGCCTAATTCCGCTTAACCCGGGGCTAGGGGCCGTATGAACCCATGTACGTCAAGATCCTCATGGTCCTCATATGAACAGTCACAATTAAAGCATGACTGAGATACATCATTCTCTAGATCAAGAATATTAATCAGCGATACGAATTTGATATTTTTGGAAAATCATGATGTCTTGCCGGCATCATTGAAACTGTTGACTGCTTCTCTCTTGCAGGAAACTAGCCTATTTTTATGTATATTGTGATTTGTTTTGTTTTGTTTTTTTTAATTTGGTGCTAATACTGTTATGTGGAGTATGGAATAGGTCTTTAGATTATGGACGCGGATATTCTTTAATGGACGACGGCTGAATTGTAAATGACGGACCAGACGCTTGTAATTCAATCATTTCCCAGTACAAATGTATGTAAATTCAACGGATTAATACTACATTCCCAAGATACTTGTATATTGCGTGACAAAAAAGAGATACCAAAAGGAAAGAAAAGACATTGAAACACATTGAAAAATAATCATATTGCATAAGCTGGCATAGTTTTCATCATACTGGTAAAATCTATATAACCCTTCCGGTACCGTGGTTCAGCAGCAATCATTATAGAATAAATTCTTTAGAGTTTAGATTTGATAGTCAAATTTCACAGAAGGACAATCAAAATTCGAACTTGCAATTGCATGACCAAAATTACATAAAATGTGAATTTGGTCTAAAACTATACATTATCCAATCAAACCATAATCAAGTTTATGTTGAATGATACAAAAAGATACTTAAGCTGATTTGAAAAGCAATACATTTCACCAAGCAATATATTTCACCAACCACTACCAATATTAATTTCTTATCCATATACAAAATAAATTATACAAACTATTTTTCCATGGAAATAAACATTCTTTTCAATTTCACCCAGGAGGTTATGTAATTAAAATCAATGTTTTTTGGATGTAATTATTTAATTAAGTTGAATCACAGTAGGTCTCCTCTGCAAAGCGCTTAAGTTCGGTTTGAACCAGATAAATATATGCAAACACAAATCAGAAATTCTCTATGTAATTTGATCATTTAACATTCAAGTTTAGTATCACATCCCTATTTTTCAAAGAAGTCAAGGTGAATTAAATTCCATTGACATTTCAATATTAAACATTAAATTGACACTACAATAGTCAGTCACCTTTAGTTCCGCGTTATGAATATTTCTCAGCACAGAACAAAAAGAAAAAAAGTCCAGACATCGGTTCACCAGACGTGTTATATCCAGAGACAAAGTCAAATAGGGAACGCAACTTGACAAGTATAATCATGAAAAAAACTCTGTTTAATTGAGAGTTCTAATTTCAGTTCTGTTTTCCAAGAATATAATAAAAAAAGATACACTGATGTCATTTTCAATTGGCATTTCAATAGTCTGAGAACTGAGAACAGACTTCGCATGAGCATGGAAAGAGTTCGTATTCAGTAGAATTATTTTCAAGTAATGATGAGGGAGGTAGGGAACGAGGGAGGGAATTTGGCTTAATGTCACACTCAAGTTTGTTTCATTCACATGGTGACAGTCAGTTTGGTTGGTGGAGGAAGCCGGAGTACCCGGAGAGAACCACCGCCCTTCGGCAAGTAACTGGCAAACTTTCACACATGGACCAGCTGGGCTCGAACCCGTGCCGGTTCAGCGGTGTGAGGCTAGCGGTCACCAGGGAAGCGCCTTAGACCACTCGGCCACCGAGGGCCCCAAGTAATGATGAGATGGTGCACTAATGGTGGATGAGATATGGATCATAAAGTGCTTTTGAGCACGCAACCGCTTCATTTCTATGACAGCCCTGCCATTTGTTCGTACGGTATTCGGAGAGAATATTCCAAGTAAATGTAATCCCGACAATGTGAGTGTATGGCTGAGGGCGTATAACATCTGTCCACTTTGAAATCTACCTTCACATGAAACGTATAGTTCCGCCTCTGTTCCACCTTGTTCTTTATGAATAGTTTTTGTCCATTCAAGTGTATTAGAGAGGAAACTGATTAAGCCTTATGGTAACTAGGCTGTATTGACCAACTTATACTTTTACCTGGTGTTTTGCCAAGAAAGTTCTTGGATGATAAATGCTGTTGCTTTTCAACATTGGTACTATCGAATTTCACATTAACATATTTTGGAATGTTGGAAGTAAATTCCTGTGTGTCTAGGATGTCTTGTAAGAAACCAGTATCTAATCTAATCCACCATTTACTAATCCAAGTATTTTGCTAAGGCACAAGTTGTGGGATTCTAAAGTGAACTTCAGCCTGATTGGTTGCATCACCATATTTTGATGTCCTCCCACAGGCCTGGACAGGCCACAGGCCTGGACAGGTCCTAAATCGCCCAGACAGATAGGGTTGAATACTCCCAGAATCAGGGCACCAGACATGGGTTTTTTCTCGCAGGAGACATGTATACATTCGTGCAATTCCACTGGTTTACAATACAGAGGAAGACCAAAAAAAGCCTACAGAACGTGGAGTGTCGAGCCAAATACGATTCTGGAACTGTGGGAGCACAAAGACGGTACGTATATCAGATTTTTTGAGGGAACAGCAGTGCACTAACGCATTACTAGAAAAGAGTAATCTGTGCAACCCTAAACTACACACCGTGTGGGAGCACAATCAGCCTACTTCCAACATAACATCCGCACGGATCCAGGGAAAATTTCTAGCGGGGAGGATCGGCTATCACAGTCCAACAGGCGAGGGTCCAGTGGCCACCTAGGCACCGGAAGCTCCGAGGTCCTGGATGCGTTCTAAGCGTTTTCCTGGAAATAAATCTGAACATATTGTATGCAGATTATGGGTGTATTTTCACGGTTGTTTCGCATTTTTAAGCACGCATCGAATTGAAAAAAACACACATAATTTTTGTTATCTTTAACACATAAAAAACGATGACCTTTACGTCATGGAACATCAGAAACCAATACCATACCGATACGATTGATTTACACAAATCTAAAATTGAAGCGAATCCTCATAGTCCAACAAACGAGGGTCCGGTGACCGCCTAGGCTCCGGAAGATCAAGAGTGTTAGATCACCGATGAGTTCTCTTAGGCCCCGGAAGATCAAGAGTGTTAGATCACCGATGAGTTCTAAGCGTTTTCCTGGAGATGAATGGAAACATAATGTAAGCAGATTTATATTTCATCCATATTGAAAAATATCATACCTTATGCCTGGCTCCATTTGATTTTCTGGTTTAACACATACCAAAAAACCTATAACACACCACGACATTTGGTGCGCTCACGGCGATAATGTCTGATTTTGGATACATATTGAAACTCCAGCTTAAATAATACGCTCACAAACCACATGAATAGATTATGGTCTGTTTAATAGGCCTACACGTATAGATACTTTAAAAACATAATCCACATTCGTTTATTTTACATATCGTTTTAAGGCATTATTTCTACGTGGAATCCCATGGTTCGCTGATCCCTCCAAAAAAATGTGTTTTGCAGGTTTCATGGGTGGGGGGAGGGGGGGGATCCGCCCTTGCTAGCACAAATTGCCATCCTCTCATTTTTTTGGTACAAGAATGCAAAGGGTGATCTGTGTCATCCCACACTACACATAGTGTGGACCTTCTATAAGTCGTTTTGGCACAGTGGGCCCACAGGAACGACAGGATCCATTCTTCAGATTTTCGAATCAGGAAAGCTGCTTCGCACTGGTACATGATTCGAAAAGTGTAATCTATGCCACCCGGACCTACACACGTGTGCAGACACTATGGCCCTGCTATGAGTATACCATCAGTTGTGCCTGACACAGAATACCAGTTACGTATTGACGTGGATAAACCTCGGATTGAATAGTGGAGTGGAGATGCATAATAAATGTAATAAATATTCGTCTAGTTTAGTTTGCAGATTCTCATATGGATGTATTTAATAATATAGCTCAATTGGCTCCGATACACCTCGGCTATCAGTTATTGTCTACACTTTGCAAACTTGCACTGAATAAGATGTATTTTTAGAACTGTGACGCCAAAGTCAACAAATGTGATCTAATAGGGTTGACTGTAGTTCTCTCATACACGAATTACATAGGATATTGGACCATGTCAGCTTTTGCCAAGGCCTTAATTGATGGGCATAACCGAATTCCTAGCTCTAAATATACTCTTCTACAGCCCTTCATACTGCAACCAAGTAACTTGTCTTCAACAGGTTTCTGGTCTCACTTGCATGTGGAATATGAATTCGAGGACCTTAGCGTTAACGTATGTAATTTGACCTTCACAAAATAGGTCAAGGTCAGTTATATTCAATAGATTTCAGGTCCATCATCAGTTAGGGACTGTATCCGTCCAGCAACTACACCCATCGTTTGCACCATCGCTTTTTGTGTAGCGAACGATCAAAAAAGCCATCACCGAAGATTGCCGAAGGTGCCGCTGTCGTTCGGAAGAAAACGTCGTCGTTTGAAAGAAAACGATTGTCGGCTGACAAAAGACGATCGCACGTGTTCAGCTGCGCATAAATACACACTGGGTGAACAGGTCATGCCTTCGCTCTCAACTGCGGACGTGTGGAACAAAATATAGCGCTCTCAACGAATGTGGAAATGGGTTTATTACAGGGGAAATAAATTACACTTTAACTGCCTTCCGCGTTTGTTTTGAAGGTTGTGATTACGGGAAGTCGCTTTCTGTGTGTAAATTGATCTATAAAAATGACAATCATCTAGCTATGATAATGGAATACGTAACTAAAAACTGAATGTTTTAACACCCTCTCCATGTATGCACGGTGTGAGAATTTTCTTTGAATAGGCCGGAAAAGGTAATCAACGGATAACTCGGCCGATATCTTACTGATCTGAATTCGATTCAGTTACTATTAAACTTGAAGAGATACCCGTTTCAGAAATATTTAGGTTGATAAATATTTCCTTGTTATTCAGGGCGATACGGAAATGTTTACCAGGAAAAGATGGTGTCGATTCGCCCGGAAATTTTCGCGATATGCCGACACTAGGTTTTGATCAGTTTCCTTGAAAACGCACGGATACAATAGAAATCTAAATCAATATTTTTCATCGCGAGTATTATAGGACCATGAAAATATATCATTTTTGTATCTTCAGCCGCTTTCTTATAATATTTACCGGAAAAACTGTAACACGATTTGCCGGAAATTTTCCTGAAATTCGTACACTTCAGAGCGCGTTTTCAATACCTCTCTGGCAAATCGTGTTACACTTTTCTCGGTAAATATCACATGAAAAGGGCTGAAGAGACAGAAATGATATTTATATTTTGATAATCCTATGAGACTCGAATTGAAAAAAATTGTATTTAGATTTTTGATGTTATGAATGCGTTTTCAAGGATAGTGATATAGTGTCGGTATATCGCCAAATCGACTATCTTTGACGTGAAATAAACCAAAGAATGGAAAGGTTTCTTCTGTTATTTGGCTTGTATACTTTGAAATTTCCCGTAATTGCAGTCCATAGGGAAAATCATGTGTCATGAACACACGCGTTTAGCTTTAATATTTTAGAAACATCGCCATTTATTCTACATGCCTGTCCGATAAAACAGCCTATATACGAGCAGGGAGTACACGAGTATATGCACGTGGCCTACCCTTCAGGCTGCCGTTTATCCCCAGCAGAGAAAAATCGATTTCGGACTGCTCCCGACTGGCGGGAAAATATTGAGCGGTGTAGAACACGTGTCTGTCGAAACGTTCATGGTGAAATACCAGATTAGAGAGGAGAACGCTATATTCACGATCCTTTAATTCACAAGTCGAATACATTAAAATTATCCAGGAAGTTTCGCTGTACTTTGGTGGGTGCCATGAAAGAAGAATTTTCACGAGAGAAAATTGAGTGGTCCTGATAAGCAATTTCGGACATCGCTACTTGAGAGAAAGTGGAGGTCTGGATTTCAAATCAGTCTTCTTTCAAGCACTTTTAATGTTTTCGATTGAACTAATTTTCTCGGCAATGCCCTGAGACCGATGTAATTTTTTGACCACCTATCGTTTATATGGAACTTTACCGTAACAGAGCCAAATATTTGATTATCGGTGTTCTTTTACTATGTCACTTTTTAATTCTGGTCAACTTAACACGCTTTTGTTATTCTACATTGCAGGTTTGTTTGCTGCATGGTCATACTGAAACTAGAGGAATGACCGCCTTTTCTCCAGATAACATTCTTCGCACATACACATATAATTTACTTCATGATGTGTATATTTTGTTGTAAGATTCTTACCAATAAACATATGATTGTGCAATAAAGTCCCATATCTATATCCAGCAGGACAAAACGTGGAAGAAACTGATTTCCGGTGAGCAAATAGGTAAGAACCCTGCTTGATTAGCACACAATATTGGCAAGCTGTCAGTTTATTGTCTAGCCATAATAATAGTAAAGTGATCAGCGTTTCCTCTGTTATATTGGTCTGTACACGGCTTGACATTCAAGCCAAGAAGCACGCAAGAGTTACTTCCGGAGGCGGCATCCACGGGACATCCGAGCATTTGCTTTATTACTACCATAATTCAAATGGACGTTCACGGGAAGTATTGCTGAAGGAGTTATCTATTTCAAAGACATTATTAAATAAAAGGCGACAGGTGTCTTTGACTTTATACTTTTTGTTTATTTACAGTTGCACATTTCCGGGACAGTTTTCAATTGATCACTCCGGACTTCAAATAAGCCATGCAGTTTTGTTCCATGAAAAATATATTTGCAATTTCTGGAAGGTTGGACATTTATGATCACATCTTTAGCAATATACACATCGTCTTTCACATCCAGCTTATTTGTTTCTCACCACGATCGATACTTCATTCATTATGGCACAATATACAGGAAATCAAGGTAAGCTGAATGGCTGACTTTGCCAGATTTTAAAGATGGATAAAAGAGAGAGGTAAAAGGGAATTCTTTTTTTCAGATTTTATACATTTTTTTTTATTTTCATGAGTGATGATCTCACTGTTACGAAGGCATAATATATTGAGGTTGTGTTAGCTGAGTGTACAAGCGCTGTCCACGTGCTATGTAATGATCACGTGATGTTATTGCAACTCCGTATGGCGGGAAAATGTACAACCAACACGTGGCATGTTGAAACTTTCATTCTACAGACCCCACCCAATTCTATGAAAGTATTTTCATACATTTGTTAATCAAGGATCGAAGGATACAGTGAATTGTTAGAAAGGGCATTTAGCTGCTATCATGGTGGGATGAGCTCGTTCCAGCTGGGAAGATTATCGTCTCAGACGAGTTGACCCTGATATGGGTGTCAGACGAGTTGGCCCTGATATGGAGGTTTCAAATAGTGTCGGGCTCTTGATTAATTTGCTGTTCTTTTTATTGACAAAAAACAGTTTGAAAGGCCCTTCGACAATATTTTCCTATGAAGAGCAAGCAAAAAATTAATAGGTTTGATTCTCAATTCGATTCGAATCGCACGTTCATAAAACGATATCATGATTTCGTAATATTTTGTTTATTTACGAATTACACCGTAACCGTTTCTAATGTATTGTTAAGCAGCACACGTGTTGCAATTCTGGAAAAGAAAACAAAATTAATTTGTGTTCCATTCTCATAATCCGTTTTCACGGCCGCAATCGACACGGCCGATGTTGTTGTTTTTGCGTCTGTAAAACGGGACTACTTTCGAGCTGATCGTTTGCCAGGAGACTTCCGATCGTTTGCTAGAAAACGTCTGCACATTTGTTCGAGGTGTGAAAAGACGACCGACACCCTTATCGTAGGTTGCCGGAGATTTCCGGCAATCGTCTTTGTTTGCTAGACGTTTTTTAAAAAACGATCAACTCATACACCCATCGTTTGCATGGACGGTTTTTTTCATCGTTTAAAACGTCTAGCAAACGAACGTTGGATGGATACGATCCCTTACATATGTGGTATAAATTTGAACAAGATGTAATCGTTCATGAAATATCGCACTAACTAGAATCTGACCTGAACAAAACAGGTCAAGGTCAGTCATCTTCAACAAACTTATGAACCATCGAGAGATGTATAAATAGTAATAATTTGAAAGACCTAGCTATGTTTCTTTATGTTAAATCATAATAAACATCATATGACCTTGGAAGAAGCAGGTCAGGTTCAGTCAACTGGGATAGGCTTCTAGTCAATCACAAGTTGCATATGCAATTTGCATTATGAGACCCTAGCTTTAATCCTTCCAAAAATCATAGCAAATACTAGAATTTGACCTTGATAAACTAGTTCAGTGTCGGTCATTTCCAATAGGCTCCTGCCCCAGCACCAGCTGCACCTGTGCTATGATTTTAAAATGACCATTCTTGAAATATCGTGTTCACAAGAAAGATGGACAGGCAGACGGACTGACAGACGAAGCCGACGACGACAATACCCTTCGGGCAAAATTGTCCGAAGGGTAAAAACGGTTACCCTTACTGAAATTGGAGCGATATGCAAAAGATGGGAAAAACTGACGACGTCTGGCGACTCAAAAGCAATCATATGACTCTACAGGAAAGCATCCCTCGGCACCGAACACATCATATAGAATTTATATTCATAAATATGAAAGTAATCTGATACTACAGACGACTGAGATAAGTATGAACACTCATGTCTGTACAGTGAAAGGTACGCCGTATTTAATTATGTTATGTTTTCGATTATATCATTTTGACTATGTAAGCCTGGGTCTGGGATATGTCAGGTTCGTGTGGGGCGATGCTTCATTTCGAACTTCCCTTGTGGAGATAATGCAGGATTTGTGTGGCGCAGCTGTTCACGGTTTTATTTCGATCCATGGGATGTTGCGGTTAAGGGGAGCGGTCCAGTTTCCAACATCAAGTGAAAAATCCCTATTCAAGGTCTCTCACCAGAACACAGCAAAACAAGATTTTGCTTGCCCCTAATCTTCCAAATACAGCCCCGAATTTGGCTTATTGTCCTGCAAAATGTGTGGTTTGATGCATGAAAAATATCACCATCATAGTCAAAACTACTAGCAAATTTCTAAAATATGCTACATAAACAATGTAAAATATATATAGAAGGCAGTTAAAATGGTTTAGTATAAAGAAATAAATTCATCATTCAAAGACCAATCACCTGTCTTGCTGCAATTTGCGAATACAATCCCAACAATTGTGAAGAAAGTACCATCACCACCTCAGAGAAAAGTAGTTCTTCACACATCGCAGAGATCGATATGACCTCCTCACATGTATGGGATTTTTAGTTTACGAATTGCAGTCTGACAGGCGATTGGACTTGGAATGAAAATTGTACATAATTTGTTTATACATGTACCAAGCCATTTAAACTGCTCGTCAGATCTCAATGAATTCTTGAGGCATCTTTCTATATATTTTACATTGTGCTATGTAGCATATTTTAGCAGAAATTTGCTTCGTAGATTTGACTATGAAGGTGATAAGTTTCATGCTTCAAATTACATATTTTGAACGACAAGAAGTCAAATTTGGGGCTGTATTTGTGTTATAGAGTCTAAGGAAGATTAGGGGCAAGTAAAACCTGTGTTTTACTGTGTTCTAGTGAGATATCTGGAATTGGGATTTTCACTTAGTGTTGGAAACTGGACCCTCCCCCTTAATCACAAATTTCAAAATAGTATGGCGAATGGGACATTTGGGTAAATAGTCAACAGTTTTAAAAGTTAAAAGTCCATGGTGTAGGGATGGTGGGAACGCTTTTATCTGTGTTTGCACTGAAGTACAACAGTAGTATACAACATGCAAGATGGCGCAAATTAAACCCGGATGTAGAGGTCATAGAGGTCATTTGTGAATATTGGGGGTCAATTGAGTGAATGTCGCTTGACTGCGCATGCGCAGAATTTGTGGTGACGTCATAAGTGTGTGATGTGCGCATGCGTTGAGGGTTTTTTGTGGGAGGTGGGTTAAGATGGCGGCGGGTTTTTGTGTCGTGTGGGAGGTGGGACAAGATGGCGGCCGGTTTTTGTGTCGTGTGGTGGGAGGTGGGACAAGATGGCGGCCGGTTTTTATGTCGTGTGGTGGGAGGTGGGTTAAGATGGCGGCCGGTTTTTGTGTCGTGTGGGAGGTGGGTTAAGATGGCGGTCTGTTTTTATGTGTGTGGTGGGAGGTGGGACAAGATGGCGGCCGGTTTTTATGTCGTGTGGTGGGAGGTGGGTTAAGATGGCGGCCTGTTTTAGTGTCGTGTGGGAGGTGGGACAAGATGGCGGCCCGTTTTTGGGAGGTGGGACAAGATGGCGGCCCGTTTTTGTGTGTGTGTGTGTGTGGTGGGAGGTGGGTTAAGATGGCGGCCCGTTTTTGTGTGTGTGGTGGGAGGTGGGACAAGATGGCGGAGGATGTGCGCATGCGTTGAGGGTTTTTTTGTGGTGGGAGGTGGGTTAAGATGGCGGCTGGTTTTTGTGTCGTGTGGGAGGTGG